>CM044552.2:32747750-32842750 GCA_024416835.2 Perccottus glenii | reverse complement strand
CTTAATCTGCAGCTAGGAAGGTGTTATTTCTGTAGACTTCTCCTCAGAACATTTAATCTGTTGGAATTTAACTTTTGGACTGTTAGATGTTGTCTAAAGCAGTATTTGATCCATGAGTCTGTTTTATGGCCTCTCACTAGAGAATCTTGCAACACTAGATGTCCCTATACCCATCTCAATAACTCTTAGTGTGACCTCTTCCTAAGTGACTTTAATTACCACTCTGTGTCCAGTCTGATTTCATTCATGCCTTCTTTTCCCTGGACAAGGATCCACATTAGTCAATGCCTTGTCATCTTCTGCCATTAAAAGCGGAGCCTAATATACTACAGACCATATTGTGAGATATTCAGTCTTAAACCTTTAACCAGTTCTCAGTCAACGCTTTGATCTCATCCACTTGCACTGAACACGACTGTGGTTTTTTTTCAAGCTTGTGCTGTAGTAAAGTTATAATCTGTATTCAGTTTTACAATGCATCCCTTCAATATCCTGAAAGCTCAATACAGCAATAAATAATGTTAACTCTTCAATAAGTTAATTGTACATCTGTTCCTGCGGTTTTAGAAATGATCTGTTGATTTCAAGCAGTCATATGGCTCTCCTTCTATAAGCATTTTTGTTGTTGGGTTGACTGTATTACATTGCTGTTTTATTAATTCTGGAGCTGAAAGTATTACTTCATATTCTGTTCTCCTAGCCTGTGTTAGAACAAATTTAAGACTTGTCAGTAGTGCGTGTAACTGATGTGTGATATACATTGTTATTGGAAAACCCATGGTTATAACTGAAGTCTTTTGAAAAGCAGTCACGGCTGAAGCTAATGATCTGTAACACGGTGCCAAGCCTTCTTTGACATTGTCTAATTTTGAGCTGTAGTTTTCCTACTGCAGTATCTTGCATCAGTACTGCTACGTTTAGATGGAACATTTTTTATAATCGGGATTTCCAAGATCAGGTCCTGTTTGTAGACTTTCCTTTAACGCAGAAAATGCTCTATCTATCTGACCTCATTCCCTTTTAATTCAGTCTAATTTTCACATTGGCCTGCAGTTTTTAATCAGACCTCTTAGAGGAGCCACTAGAACAGCAAAGTCACAATCCACGATCAACTATAACCTGCTAATCATAATAATGTCAACATTTAAATTACAGTCTGTGGCTTCAGGGCTTTGGTAATAGCCTCAATGTGAGACAGCACAATCTTCCTCTTATTACCACTTAATACTTGTCCCAGATATTCCACCTCAGATTGACAAAAGTTTAACTTTTCTTTACTAACTTTATGTCCCCCACGTGCTAAAGTTTGTAACACAGCAATGGAATCTAATTCACAGTGTTCCTTATTAGGACTACAGATTAGCAGATCATCACCACCACCTTCACTGTACTCACTACGTTCAGATTTTGTAGATCATGAGTCAGCACCAGGTTGAATTTGGATGGGGATATCTTTAGGCCTTGAGGGAATCGACTGTAAGACAGGCTTCTTTCTTTTCCATCTCGATCATAATATGGGAAGCAGAAAAAGTTAGCGTGAGTTAGGATGCAGAGGAATACTTAAAAAGCAGAACATAAATCAATAACCGTAAACCACTTTGACTCAGATGGAATGTTGGACAATGTTAAACAATGTGTTGTGCTTTATTAAAGAACTGGTTGTTTTGCTAACCTTCATGTTGTCTGTTCTTTCTTACAGACACGTGAAGGTTTGCTGCTGAGAGTTGCATATAATGGATGGGCCAGGGACATCATGGTCTCCGTCTAGCTGCGGTTTTAGACTTTGACGACCACTGTTTTGTTTGGGTTTTATTCTTTTATTTGTTTTGTGTTTGTTTTTATTCTGTTACTTTCACTGTTTAGTTTAATTTGTATTCCTTCTTAGGAGTTTCTTTTAGGTTAGTCCCTGTCCCCTATTTTAGTGTTGAATACCGCTATTTTAATACCGTCTGTGTTTTTGTTTTCCTAGGGGTTTAGCCGAGCGTGGTTGCCCGTGAAGGTGGGGGTTAGTGAGCCTCTTCACTTCCTGTGTGTTGTAGTATTTTTGCACGTCCTTCACTTGTTGCATACTTTAGTTTTCCCTGTTTGATTATTTTGTGTGTGTGCCTAGCACGAGGCGTAGTGAGTGCTTGTTCAAAATCTACCATTACCTCACCTGGTGCACCTGCGGCCGGCTACCCTCTTGTATTGTAATTGTTGGAGTAAACGCGGGTTCTTTTTATAAATAGACTCCTAGATCATTCCTGGTGTTTTTTTTAGGTTTTGTATAAAATAAAAGTGGTAAATCCCAAACAAAATAGCAGTGTTAACGTGTCTGTGGGAAAGACCAGACAACACGAAAGAACCAGTTATGTAATAAAGCACAACGCTCACCTACCAGGCTTCACAGCAGCCCACTCTGCACCCTTTCTGCAACGCTTATATACTCAATCAATACTAATGAGAAAGGCGGAAGTGCGCAATAGCGCACATGCGAGCCTGCGCAGTTGATTTTCCTTGATCTTACAACTGAGTTTTGTTGAGTCTGTAAATCAGGAGGCCTTGCTTTCTTTAGCCATCTTCTCCCACATCTCTTAATTATTTACATTTACATTAACATTTTTAGTCATTTAGCTGACACCTTTATTCAAAGCGACTCACATGAATTAATTTTCAGAAAGACCACTGGAGGTAAGGTGTGGGTTAAGTGTCTTGCCCAAGGACACAACGACAGTATGAACTTCCAGTTGAGGGACAACCGCTCTACCACTGAGCCACTGCACCCCGCATATGCTCTATATGCTGGAAGCAAAACTATTGACTATATCATAAGGCGGAGTGGCGATAATACACTTTAACTAAGAGTAATCAGTACCAGAAGAACTATTCGACTTGTCTTGTCCATGTTTTAACAGTTTCTTGGCCAGGTTTTGCTTGAATTTTCCTGTTTTTTATTGGAAGTTGTCCAGCAATTTCTTTAAATTGAATAGGCAATAGGGCTAAGGGTCGGTACATTCATTCATTCATTCATTCATTCATTTTCTATCGCTTTGTCCCGTTAGGGGTCTGGAGCCTATCCCAGCAGCTTTGGGCCTGAGGCGGGGTTCACCCTGGACAGTGGCCAGTTAGTCGCAGGGCTAACATTTAGAGACAGACAGTGACAGACAAGCATTCACTCTCACATTCATTCACTAGGGACACTTTAGAGTTGCCGATTAACCTGTACATGCATGTGTTTGGACGGTGGGAGGAAGCTGGAGTACCCGGAGAGAACCCACAGTAACACGTGGAGGACATGCAGACTCCTCACAGAAAGACCGGAGTCGGCTGAGAATGTTTAAGTCGGCCGGGTTTTGAACTCACGACCTTGCTGTGAGGCAGGAGTGCTAACCACTCTGCCACGTGCACCCCTGCACTTAATGAGCTTGGACATTATCAGCACAGAGCAGGAGAAAGCAGGACTGTATGAGTAACAATTATTTCTGGACCCGAATTAGCTGACTGCACTGGTTTTGTGTAAATTAGTCTCCGTCTTGATCTTTCTCTAAACCATCCCAATATTTTACGTACTTTTGTAAGTTTTTCCTCTCTCTTATTACTTTGATCCTTAGCCTGTTACTGTTTTATATTGTATTATAAGTGAGCTTACCAGCTCAGCTCTTTTACCAGTTGATCTCAATGGAATTAGAGACGAAATGTGTTCACCTTAAAAACTGAGTCCAAATGCTTTTACTTCAACCTTTTTTTCAATATTTTATATTATTCTGTATTTTATTGCAGCATATTGGGTCAAAGCTGCCTGTAATAGGCCACTGTAGAGTGCCATGAATTATTTTATTCCATTTCTTCATATGATTCCTGATCTGTTTCCTTTGAGCGGGTTTCTGTTTAATAATCACCTCTAATGGAGTCAAAACATCTCCAGTTTTAGTATTTTTAGTGAATTTTAGTCCCATCTTGACTCCGCTGAAGGCAGGAGAATTCCTTTTGCCCTCTTTTAATTATTCCTATATATTCATTTTGCTTTAATAGTTATTCTTAGCTTTGCTGTCTTGCAGGATTTAATACTAGTTTTCCCTTCTTTTTGGGGATTTTAACAAATTCTTACAAATCTCCTGTCTTTCTATAATAATTTCAAGCCGTGGATCTGAAACGTCACTAGAAATTCTAAATGTCTCTCTAATAGAATAATTAACGTACTACCGGTTTGCACCACAACCAATCCTAAATTTGAGATAAACCTAAACTTTCCAGAGACCTGGATTCCTTTTAATAACTACATACACAGAACTGTTCTCCTTATGTTACGGCCAGATTAACTTGTTCTCTTAACTGCCGCTATTTCACGCAAACCTCTAACTTATTATATTTTTAATTTTATCCCACTAATGATAATACTGACTCTAAAACCCTAAATTTGACCCTAAAAATCCTAATACTTTTAAACTTATTTCAGGGCTCCGTGACTATAGTCCTCTCTTTTCAGAGATTGATTTGACACTAATTCTAGCTTATCTCAGCTGACTTTTAAGATAGAAGAGGAACGTTGACTATTTTTCCTTTCCGTTAGGGTCTAAATTGTTACTCAGGAGTCCACCCGCTGTTCTATCCCATCAACTTGGGACAGCATGGTACCCCAATTATACAGTAGGCCATAGTTTCGTCTTTGTATTCTTCTAAGGGAGCAATTTTTACGTTCAAATATACCCTGAGAGAGAAGCAGACCGTTTTCCTTATTTACAAAAATAAATATAAATTTCTTACGTTGAATATAAACAGTGCTATTTTTTAGAATATGCCAAGTAAAACAGCCTTTATTTTCTCGCAATTTTTCTTTATGCGTCCTAAGTACTTCCGAGAGTCATAACCAACGCTATATCTAGAATATACCCAGTGGGTAGAAATAACTTTTCCTTTTTCTAAACCGCACCTGTCAGATCCACTCTGTTTCTCTCAGGGATCCACTTGTGGTGTAATATTTTATATGTTATGTGTTTTAAACTATGTAGACCCAGTTAGTTATTCATTTAAACATATTAATATAAAAGACAAAACCTAATGTCAGACACACACAGGAAGGACCAGATAAAGACGCAGGTGTCTGTTATCGGAGGGAGTTATCAGAGAGTTAATGAGGAGATCTACCAGGCCTTACAGGATGATATCAGAAAGTTAATAATGAACTTCAAGGCTTAACAGAAAGAGTTATTACTTTACTGATATCAAAACTGTATAAAAGCTTATGTCTACTGTTCAAACATTAGTATTGCTGGGGAAAGTCTACTCGGGTCGTTTATTGTGTTCGTTGTGAACAATAAAGACTCTAAGGGCATTGGATCTGGTGTTGCGTTCATAACTTATTCCACACAATAGTGGCAAAGACTGAGAGGTCAGTTTTGACACTACAATTGGCCAGTATTCAGGAGAGGTAGAAACAGGTAGAAAGAGACCACTCTAAAAAACCTCACCTCAAAAGAACCTAGAGTAGGGGCATAGAGGACATAATTAGGGATTATTTATAAATCATTTCTGTTCATTGAATGCAAGCTAAGAACAACACCGGTTGTGTCTTCGGGAGAATTTAGAAATATTTTATCCAGGAAGCATAATCTAAATATGGTGTAGTCTGTACTTCAGGGAAGAAGTATCTTTGGGTATAATCTAAATAAGGTGTACGTATAGATAACTCTGAGGAGGAAGTTGGCACGCTGAAGTTGTGAGTCTAATTCTATCTGCAGATTATACGCGTTAGAACACCGTTTATATCCCGGAGAAGAAATTGTTAAGAGACGGTCTAAATTCTTCGTGCAAAAGAATACAGAGACGTCTAAAGTAAGCAGAACCTGGCAAAGCGCGCAGGAGTCTGAAGGAACGAGGCCTGAGAGGAGACAGAGGTCTCCAGAAGAGTAAGCAGCTGAGTTTAAGTATAGTTGAAGAAAATTCAAAAAAAGGAGTAACAGACAAAATACCCAATATAAAAAGGAGAAAAATTTAGTTTAAAGGCCTGCTTTATATAAGGGGTAACAGGCTGTCCAAGTCGACTGGACTAAATATAGCGCTGTTGGCCGCCAGAAACGTAAGTTTAAAGTACCTTAGTGGGAAGGAAAAATAGTTAGCGTCCCTTTTCTATCTTAAAAGTTCAGCTTGGCGCTGGAATTGAGATAAAAGACGTACGACTGAGCGACACAAACCCACTAATGAGTTCAGATCAAGACTCTGGAAAGAGAGGCTGAACTGAAGTGCCGTGTGGACCGGTCAGAGTGTGTGAGCGAGTGTGTGTGAGGGAAGCCCTAGTAGAAGTAAATACAGACTGCAGCAGCAGCAGCAGCAGCAGCAGCAGCAGCAGGTGCAGCAGCAGCAGGCGCAGCAGCAGCAGGCGCAGCAGCGTCCGGCCACATCCAGGGAGCTGAATAACTCTTTTGTGTCCTGATATCCTATAGCAGGACGAATGTTACTGTCAGCGCCCCTCGGCTGCTGGTTCGTTTTGATCACCACAAAAAGATGTATACCACAGAGAAACACGAGGGACTGAGTTTTCCAAGTTTTAAAATAGTCTGAAGGTTTATTTAAAAATGTATTAAAATAAAAGAAAGCAAACATTGTTAAAAAGCCCAGCAAATAGGCTTTTAAAAAGTCAATCCGGGTAAAAAGGGAAAAGTCATTATGGTGTAGGCCTCGATCTCCCGTCCGCGCCGCAGGGCCGGCTTGGAGGAGTGCTGGCGCTCCCTCAGCGGTTCCCGTGGACTCCGAGGTCCCAATACGCCGCCACAGGACTATAACACACACAATAATGTTCGGCTCAGCAACCACGCAAATATATTCAAAATAAATAACCCCACACAGCATGCAATAAAGAAATACGGGACACGTCCCTTCACTTAGCATTATAATGGCGTTGTACAGGTCCCCGGTTCCTTCTTGGTCCGCGTGGGTCCGGCCGGTCGCTCCTCCGAATCCTGGTCCGGTCTCTTTCCGCGAAGGGGGAAGACGGTGCTGTGGACAGGGAGAGGCGGTCTTATGTACACAGTAAAAACACAGCTCAAGTAAGTGTAACTTCCACCCAGTTATTTACACTTCCCTTTACTTAGCTGTATCTGGGCGTTGCATGCGGTAGTTTCCTGTGGCTCCTCTGGCTTCCCGCTGCCTTCAGTCGGTCCCGCTCTCCGTGCCGCTCAATGTTCCTTTTCTCTGTCCGTTCCTCCATCTCTGTCCGTCTCTCTGTCTCTCTGTTCCTTCCGTTTCAGTTCTCCCTCCTTCCTGGTTTCTTTCTCTCTTCCTTTTCCTTTACTTTCTCTGTCCGTTCACTTCACCGCCGTAGTTCCTCTGCCCGTACCGGTCCCTGGCTCTCTCCCTGGTCGCGGGTCGCCCCAGGCCTCCTCATCGGCCCCTCGCTCCCCGTCCTACCAGGCATGCCTCGCGGGTACCCTGGCCTCAGGTCTCCGTAGGAATCCTCCCGGCTTCCTTCCTCCTCTCACCGGCGTCCCCGGTGCTGGTCTTCCCGTCCGTTCCGTTTTCACTCTCTCCTCACTTCCCGTCTGTAGCCACTCCTCCTTTCCTTTTCCGTCCCTTTCTCCTTTGCCCGGCGTCCGCCGGGCCGCTCCCTCCTCCGGTGCCGTCCGCTTCTCTGGTGTCACTTTCCTCTGTCTCCTGTTGTTCCTCTCGCTCTGTCTTTCCATTCCCTTTTGAACTAGACCGGGGCGCATCTCATTGGTCTCGGTGATTGCGCAGGTGGGGTGGGCGTTCCCCATCACGAGGTTTCCCCCGTGCGTCACCAAAATTTAAAGGGGCCGCGCACTCACAGGGTAGGAAAGGGAGAATACACATCAGGTGCAAACCGGCACCCTGTGACATTACCACAACAAGCCAATTGGACTCAGGACGGGAGACCATGGGGAGTACGAGGACTGCCCACACAAAGAAGCAGATATGGACAAAGACACAGACCTACACAACATCCTGTGAGTACGGATTTTAATTCAGCCGGCAGGCCATTAATCACAGGAGCAAGGCAGAGACCTGAAGGGTGCTGGATCTGTGGCCAGATGGGGCACATGCAGTGGGAGTGTCCAAACGGCCCAATGACAAGACCAGGGAGGATGTACTAGTGGTGCCCGGAGAACAAGAGAGAGGAGAAAATTGTCCCAGTTGTATCCACTAAATCACATGATGAGCCAATAATTACAGTAACAATACAAGACAATGACTATCAATTTATGGTTGACACAGGAGCAACCTACTCTTGTATTGGAAAAGAAGGAAGAGATATACCATTATCAGATACAAATGTAAAGACAGTGGGATTCTCCGGGAAAACACAAATTATTCCTCTCACAAAGAAAGTACAACTGAATGTAGCAGGAAGGACATTGAGAACAGCATTATTGTATTCCAAAACTACACCAATTAACATTTTGGGAAGAGATGTCTTATGTGTGCTGAAGGCTAGTATCACATGTACACAAGGAGGTCTCCAGGTGAATTTCCCCGATGACACGGAGAATAAAATGATGTCTGCCACGGCCGTGATGGACACAAAAGTGACAGTTAAGCCTGTTGTGTATTGGCTGAGATGGCCCAGAAACTCCCAGCTCGAACATAATTGGCTGAAATGGAAATTCAGGATTGAGAGACAATTTAAGGACTTCCAGGTGCCGAAGACACCACTACACTGTACACTGATGTATGATGAAAATCAAGACAATATGGATTATGAGGACAATTGGCAAGAACACATGACTGGTAAAAGTATTTATGTTACAAGCCATTATATATATATATCGGCAGGCAAGGAGCTGTAGCAGTACCGCTTATTACCCAACTTGAAACTTGGTTTTTGATAACGGACTCTAGTCCTCATGTCACCTTAATGCTGGCAGGGGGACTGGAGTCATGTGCACTTAAACCTGGTAAAGGCTGTAATGTGCGTTACTAATTGGCTATCCACCAAAAATAAAGAGGTTGATGTCTCAGAAGATTATCAATGTTTTAGAATTAAAATAGAAGCCTGTGACACAGTCCAGGCCGAAAGAGTAATTGTAGACAGAACCACTTCAAAACAACTAGTATTATCAGAGAGACATAATGTCTTGTTAGAACAAGTACCAGCTGAACTCTGGTCTAAAAGCAAAACAGATGTAGGCCTAGTTAAGTCATCACCCCCTGTTACAGCCAATTTACACTTGAGCTGTCCTTGTTGCCCAGACGGAATGCATCAGCTGACGCGCTAGCTCACTGATAGATGGTTACAAAGTCTTCCGAAGCAGATCTAAGTTTTCTTCTTCTTTATTATTATTATTTAAAGTTATTAAAACGGTACAAACAGTGTAATCCATATACATAACAATAAAAGTCCGTACATCACCATCCAGTTGAGTCACATATAAGCGGTCAACAAACTGTGTGCTGCTTCCGTCTAGTCACACACCTGTATAATGGTTCCCACCTTTATAGCGTGTAGCCTAGCCCAATCATGACCCCTAGTGGACACACCAAATATTTATCCTTTGTAGCCCATGGCTCCTACACCCCCAATACAAATACACATTAAACCTGGAAGTGTATTGCCAAGAATAAAACAATACCCCCTAAGTCAACAAGCAATTGAAGGAATAATGCCAACAATTGAAGGGCTACTAGATACAGGAGTATTGGTAGAATTAAAGGGTCCCTGTAATACACCAATTTTTCCTATAAAGAAACCACATTCACCAGATTATAGGCTGGTACATGATTTAAGGAGTGAGTGGTTCACAGTTATTGATTTGTGTTCAGCTTTTTTCAGTATTCCTATACATCCTGACTCACGCTACCTGTTCTGTTTTACCTTTTATGACCGAGACGGGAGAGAAAGGAGCCTGTCCTACAGCCGACTGCCACAAGGCCTAAAGTTGTCCCCATCAAAATTCAACCAGGCGCTGACTCATGCAAAGTTTGAACGTCGTGAGTACAGTAATCCAATATGTAGACGATCTGCTAATATGTAGTCCTAATCAGGAACAGTGTGAAAAAGATTCTATCACTGTGTTACAAACCTTAGCACATGGAGGACACAAAGTTAGTAAAGAAAAATTACAATTTTGTCAACCTGAGGTGGAATATTTAGGGCGTGTCCTTAGTGGGAATAAGAGAAAAATTGCTCCGTCTCATATAGAGGCTATAACAAAGGCGCCAAAACCACAAACTGTGGGACAGATGATGACATTCTTAGGCACAGCTGGCTATAGTAGACCATGGATTTGTGATTTTGCACAATTAGTTTCACCATTAAGAGGTCTCATGAAATCTGCAGGTCAGGGTGATAATCGGGCTCGATTAAACTGGACTGAAGAAGCTGACAGAGCATTCTCTGCATTAAAAGACAGCATGCAAAAAGCTCCAGCACTTGGAAATCCTGATTATAAAAAAATGTTTCATTTATATGTAGCAGAGAGAGATGGCTATTCATCAGCAGTACTGATGCAAAACAGTGTGGCTGGCAAACAGCCTATAGCTTATTACAGCTCAAAATTAGATAGCATTGAAGAAGGTTTAGCACCGTGTTACAGATCATTAGCATCAGCTGTGACTGCATTTAAAAAGGCTTCAGTAATAACAATGGGTTTTCCAATTACTATGTACACCACGCATCAGTTGCACGCATTGTTGACTAGTCCTAAATTCGTGTTGACACAAGCTAGAAAAACGGGGTATGAAGTAATTCTGTCAGCCCCTGAATTAATAATACAACGCTGTAATACAGTCAACCCGGCCAACAAAACATTACACCTTTAGATGGAGAACAGCATGACTGCGTAAAATAGACAGATGAATTTCTAAAGCCACGGAAAGAAATGTATAATCAGCCTATTGAAGCAGATTTGACACTATTTGTAGATGGATCTTGTTTCCGAGATGAAAAAGAAATGCATGCAGGTTATGGCATCGCAAAACTTAATGCAGACAATACGTTTACAACAGTACAGGCTACAAGAATTCCACAGCCATGTTCAGCTCAATTAGCTGAAATAAAAGCGCTGACCGAAGCATGTAAACTAGCTAAAGGCTTAAAAGTAAACATTTATACAGATTCACAGTATGGTTATGGAGTTGTGCATTTACATGCAAAAACATGGGAACAACGGTGGTTTCAGAAAGCCGATGGGACGCCTGTGATACACAAGGAGGCAATAACTGATTTATTAGCAGCAATAAAGTTGCCAGCCAAGCTCGCTGTCATGAAATGCGCCGCTCATCAGCGAGCTAAGAACTTATTAAGTCAAGACAATAACTTAGCAGATAAATTAGCAAAGAATGCGGCTTCGGGAGTGTGTCAAGGTCCATTCATTCATTCATTCATTTTCTACCGCTTTGTCCCGTTAGGGGTCGCGGGTGACTGGAGCCTATCCCAGCAGCTTTGGGCCAGAGGCGGGGTTCACCCTGGACAGTGGCCAGTTAGTCGCAGGGCTGACATTTAGAGACAGACAGTGACAGACAATCATTCACTCTCACATTCATTCACTAGGGACACTTTAGAGTTGCCGATTAACCTGTACATGCATGTGTTTGGACGGTGGGAGGAAGCTGGAGTACCCGGAGAGAACCCACGGTAACACGTGGAGGACATGCAGACTCCTCACAGAAAGACCAGAGTCGGCCAAGAATGTTTAGGTCGGCCGGGTTTTGAACTCACGACCTTGCTGTGAGGCAGGAGTGCTAACCACTCTGCCACGTGCACCCCTGCACTTAATGAGCTTGGACATTATCAGCACAGAGCAGGAGAAAGCAGGACTGTATGAGAAAGCTGAGTGGGAGCGAAAAGGCGCCATAAAAACGTCTCCGGCAGGATCTGATATGGTTTTATGGAGGAGTGTGCAAGGAAAGTTGGTCTTACCAACCTCCCTGGTGAGAACTGTCATAGAGCAGGCTCATGGTCCAGACCATAGATCAAGAGCAGAGGTTTTGAAGAATATTCAGATAACGTGGTGGACACCTCTCCTAGCCCCCACTGTGGATCGTGTGTTAAGAGAATGTCAAGTCTGTAATCTTCACAACATTAAGAAAGTCTTTGTAACCCCTCTTGGGCACATACCAACAGTGTCAGGTCCTTTTGTTCACTTATATGTGGACCACATAGATATGACTGAAAGAATAACTGTTGTGTTTTTCACTGAAACATGGCTCCGCAACGATGTCCCAAGCAGCGTGGTTCATTTGGATGGACGCTCTTTCTTCAGGGCTGACAGAGTAGCAGAAACCTCTGGTAAAAACAAAGGTGGTGGAGTATGCATTTATGTTAACAAATCATGGTGTAAAGACTCTGTCATTGTTGATACCCACTGTTCTGCTGATCTGGAGTTCCTGATTATTAAGTGCAGGCCATTCTATCTACCACGTGAGTTTACTTGCATTGTTGCAGCTGCAGTTTATGTACCACCGGACGCTCAATCACTGCACTTTAAAATCTGTTCTCCCCAAATTTCATCAAAATGTCTCCTGCACTACAAGGGGACATAAAACACTGGACCATGTCTATACTAATGTGACTGATGCCTACAAAGTCACACCCCTCCCCCATCTGGGTCAGTCTGACCACCTCTCTTTGTTCCTGCTCCCCAAGTATACCCCGGTCATCAAACGTGTGAAACCTACAATAAGGACTGTTAAAATCTGGCTGGAAGGTGCAGACTCCACTCTTCAACATCAGTTCCAGCACACAGACTGGAGTGAGTTTGCTGCCCAGGCCACCACAAACTCTCAGATCAACATTGACAATTACACCAACTCTGTCCTGGAGCACATCAACAGATGTGTGAGCAGAGTGACCACACACAAAAAAAATAAAAATTTTCCACAATCAGAAGCCCTGGATGAACAGAGAGGTTCGCCTCCTGCTGAAAGCAAGAGATGCAGCCTTCAAGTCTGGAGACCAGGAGGCTTACAGCTCAGCCAGAGCCAACCTGAGGAAAGGTATCTGCCAGGCCAAACTCAAACATAAACAGAGGATTGAAGAACAATTCAATTCTTCAGACCCCCGGCGTATGTGGCAAGGCATACAATGTATCACAGATTACAAATTACCTAACTCTGTGCCCCCATCCAGTTCTGCCTCCCTCCCAGACGAGCTCAATCACTTTTATGCTCGTTTTGATAAAAATAATGAGATCCCACTCAAAACTGAGCATCAACCCAGTGAACTGCCTCTCACACTCTCCACATCAGATGTTTACTCCACTCTGCGTAAAGTGAATGGACGGAAAGCAGCTGGCCCTGACGGAATACCTGGTCGTGTGCTTAAAGCCTGTGCGGAGCAGCTGGCTGAGGTCTTCACAGACATTTTCAATCTGTCCCTGGTCCAAACAACTGTCCCCACTTGCTTCAAAACCTCCAACATCGTGCCTGTACCGAAGCACTCCACTGCCTCGGTCCCTAACGACTTCCGTCCTGTTGCACTCACCCCCATCATTGCCAAGTGCTTTGAGAAACTGGTCGCATCCCACTTAAAATCCTGTCTCCCTGCTACATTAGACCCATTCCAATTTGCCTATCGCAACAATAGGTCAACTGAGGACACCATCTCAACGGCACTTCACTCTGCCCTCACCCACCTGGACAGTAAGAACACGCTTGTGAGATTGCTGTTCATAGATTTCAGTTCTGCATTTAATACGGTAATCCCCTCCAAGCTGATCTCCAAGCTCAGCCATCTTGGAATCAGCACACCCATCTGCAACTGGATTCTAGATTTTCTGACTAACAGACCTCAGTCTGTTAAGTTAGATAACCTCTCCTCCTCCATCATCACCCTGAACACTGGAGTGCCACAAGGCTGCGTACTTAGCCCTCTCCTGTACTCCCTATTCAGCCATGACTGTGTTCCTGTTTATGGCTCCAACACCATAATCAAATTCGCAGATGACACCACGGTGGTAGGTCTGATCAAGGATGACGATGAGTCAGCCTACAGGGATGAGGTGCAGCACCTGGCTGTGTGGTGTGCCACCAACAACCTGGAACTAAACACCCAGAAGACAAAAGAGATTATTGTAGACTTTAGGCGGACTAGGAATCATGCACACACACCCATCTACATCAACGGAGCTGCAGTGGAGCGTGTGTCCAGTTTCAAGTTTCTTGGCATCCACATCTCAGATGACCTCACCTGGTCCCTAAACACCTCCACACTGGTCAAAAGGCTCAGCAGCGCCTTTTTACTTACGGAGCCTTAAAAGTTCACCTCAGTCCCAGGATCCTTGCTGAATTCTACCGATGTACCATTGAGAGCATACTCACAAACTGCATCTCAGTGTGGTACAGCAATTGCTCTGCATCTGACCGCAAGGCACTCCAGCGGGTGGTGAAAACTGCTCAACGGATCACCGGCACCCAGTTAACCTCCATCGAGAACATTTATCAGAAGCGCTGTCTGGGCAGGGCAAGAAACATCATCAAGGATGCCTCTCACCCTAACCACAGACTTTTCACCCTCCTTCCATCCGGCAGGCGTTACAGGAGCCTACGCTCTTGAACAAGTAGGCTCAGGAAGAGATTCTTTCCTGAGGCTGTGACACTCCTGAACGCCGCACCACCAATCTAACCTGCACCTGCTCTTTTACTGCACTGGTCACAGTACTTTACATACATGTATTGCACTACTCATATTTTGCACAGACTGCACATGGTTAATCCATTACACTATAAACTGTTTAAGTGGTTACTGTACAAGCACAGTAGACTATTTCTACAAAAAATCATTGCACTACTGTTATTTTGCATACAATACATTGTTCAACAATACTTTTTGCACACTCATTCAACTGTATTAATTATTAGGCCCGAGCCGGTGATGACCGGGAGGGCCTATTGTTTTTGCTCGGATTTTTATTTTTTTTTTTTTTTTTTATCTTTCTTGTCGACCTATGATCCTAAATTTGACCCAGTGAACATGCACGAAAAGTCATTTTTATTAGTCCCAGACTTCAAGCTCGGCGAAAAATTTATGTATTTGAAGTCGCCGAAAAAAAATTACGAAAAATGACTCAGTGGCGACCCCTACAAAATCAAAATACATTGGGCCTATGGAAAGTGAAAGTAACTTTTTTCCAACGTAGAAAAATGAAACTTGGTACATCCATAGGACACCTCAGGGCAAACAGAAAAGTCAATGACAGTCACACCCTAAACTCAACAGGAAGTCCGCCATGTGGGGTGAAACGCTGCCACTAAAAACGCACCTTTGCGCAGAAAGATGCAAATCATTGTGTTTTAATCTAAATGGCCCCAAATTTGGTGATTATCATCTAGACACATGTGCCAACCAAAGTTGTGACTTTGTTGTTGATATCTTATTGGGTATGGGTGTGGCAAGCCTGTAACGAGGTGGCCATTTTTGTGAAAATAAAACGTCTCTTAACTCTCAAACGGCTTCTCGGATCGAGTTGGACCCAAAAAGGCGTTTGTGCACATTCATGACCTGAACACAAAAATATGTAAATAAAAGGGTTATCTTTAGAAATGGCTCTCCAGCGCCCCCTAGAAACTTATAATGGGACCCAAGAATTTAGTTTGTCATAGAGACATGAAATTTGGTACACACATCTCTTATGTCATGACGAGCATAAAAGCCAATGACAACCACCCCCTATCTATAAATGTGTTGCCATAGCAACGTCCGAAATATTTGGAAAAAGTCAATGGGAAGTGAAAATTTTAGTTTGTCGTAGGCAAATGAAACTTGGTACACAGATCCAGCATGGGCTTATGAACAAAAAAGCCAATGGGGACCACACCCTATCACACACAGGAAGGCAGCCATTTTAAATTGAAGATGTGAACCGACTTAGAATACAACCTCTCTTTTAAAAAACAACAGAAAATAGCTGCTTCATTCCACAGACACCAAACTTGGGCAAAATGAGCTAAACACACGTGTGTAAAAGAGACAGGCGTTTTTCTTGTCGTTTTTGCTCGAGTTATATATTTTTTTATTATAATTTGGTATATATTTTTTTTATTATAATTTTTCTGAAAAATGATTTTCAATTTGACCCAGTAAACGTGCAACTAAAAGTCATTTTTATTGGTCACAGACTTCAAGCCCGGCAAAAATTTATGTATTTCAAGTCCCGAAAAAAATATGAAAATGACTCAGTGGCGACCCCTAGAAAAGTCAAAATACATTGGTTCTATGGAAAATGAAAGTAAATTTTTCCAATGTAGAAATACAAAACTTGGTACATCCATAGAACACCTCAGGGCAAACAGAAAAGTTTATTACAGCCATACCGTAAACTCAACAGGAAATCTACTATGTTGGGTGGAATGCGTGACCACCTAAATTGCACCCCTTGTGCTAAAGGCTTTTCATCTAAACAGCTCCAAATTTGGTGAGTATCATCTAGACACGTGTGCCAAAAAAGTTATCAGTTAGTTTTTTGATACATTTGTGGCTGTGGTCGTAATGAGTCTGTGAAGAGGCAGCCATTTCTTTGGGAAATAAATGCCATTTCCCAATTGCCAGGATCCTTCCTTTAGAGGAGGCCCCTCCAGAGCCACGGCTAGAGTCTTAGAAAACTCCTCAGAATCCTTTGGAACTTGTAAACTTGTACTTTTAGACAAGTTATATTTACATTTTGCCTTTTTAAACAGGGGGGTGCAGCGATTCCTGAGTCATCTCAAATCTCCAGCCAGTACTTTGTTTTTCTCGCCTTAGCCCAAGCATAATCTATTATTTTCAAAGGTTCAGACAGCTCCCAGGAAAACCAGGGATTGTGGAGACCTTTAACTCTAAATTACAAGGTGGTGTAGCTGGCCCCAGCAGTAGCACAGGCCCGGTTATTTGACATTACCGTGAAGTTTACGCTTTAAAGCACGAAATGCAATCCTCCGAGTACATGTGTCCCCGCGGTCTCAAGGGAGGCGAGGGCCTTTATCGCCGCTTGCAGCTTTAATTAGGCCCGAGCCGGTGATGACCGGGATGGCCTATTGTTTTTGCTCGGAATTTTTTTTTTTTTTTTTTTTTTTATTGTGACCAAATGATCCTAAATTTGACCCAGTGAACATGTACGAAAAGTCATTTTTATTGGTCCCAGACTTCAAGCTCGGCGAAAATGTTATGTTTTTGAAGTCGCCGAAAAAAAAATACAAAAAATGACTCAGTGGCGACCCCTAAAAAAGTCAAAATACATTGGGCCTATGGAAAGTGAAAGTAACTTTTTTCCAACGTAGAAAAATTAAACTTGGTACATCCATAGGACATCTCAGGGCAAACAGAAAAGTCAATGACAGCCACACCCTAAACTCAACAGGAAGTCCGCCATGTGGGGTTAAACGCGCGGCCACTAAAATCGCACCCCTTGCGCAAAAAGATGCAAATCATTGTGTTTTAATCTAAATGGCTCCAAATTTGGTGAGTATCATCTAGACACGTGTGCCAACCAAAGTTGTGACTTTTTTTTTTATATCTTATCCGGTGTGGGTGTGGCAAGCCTGTAACGAGGTGGCCATTTTTGTGAAAATAAAATGTCTCTTAACTCTCAAACGCCTTCTCGGATCGAGTTGGACCCAAAAAGGCGGTTGTGCACATTCATGACCTGAACACAAAAATATGTAAATAAAAGGGTTATCTTTAGAAATGGCTCTCCAGCGCCCCCTACAAACTTATAATGGGACCCAAGAATTTAGTTTGTCATAGAGACATAAAATTTGGTACACACATCTCTTATGTCATGACGAGCATAAAAGCCAATGACAACCACCCCCTATCTATAAATGTGTTGCCATAGCAACGTCCCAAAAATGTGGAAAAAGTCAATGGGAAGTGAAGATTTTAGTTTGTAATAGGCAAATGAAACTTGGTACACACATCCAGTATGGGCTTATGAACAAAAAAGCCAATGGGGACCACACCCTATCACACACGGGAAGGCGGCCATTTTGAATTGAAAATGTGATCCGACTTAGAATACACCTCTTTTTTAAAAGAACACAGAAAATAGCTGCTTCATTCCACAGACACCAAACTTGGGCAAAATGAGCTAAACACATGTATGTAAAATAGACAAGTGTTTTTTTAGACTTTTTCGCTCGAGTTATATTTTTATTTATTATAATTTGGTATATTTTTTTTATTATAATTTTTCTGCAAAATGATCCTCAATTTGACCCAGTAAACGTGCAACTTAAAGTCATTTTTATTGGTCCCAGACTTCAAGCCCGGCGAAAAATTTATGTATTTGAAGTCCCCGAAAAGAATATAGGAAAAATGACTCAGTGGCGACCCCTAGAAAAGTCAAAATACATTGGGCCTATGGAAAATGAAAGTAAATTTTTCCAATGTAGAAATACAAAACTTGGTACATCCATAGAACACCTCAGGGCAAACAGAAAAGTTTATTACAGCCATACCGTAAACTTAACAGGAAATCTACTATGTTGGGTGGAATGCGTGACCACCTAAATTGCACCCCTTGTGTCTAAAGGCTTTTCATCTAAACAGCTCCAAATTTGGTGAGTATCATCTAGACACATGTGCCAAAAAAGTTATCAATTTGTTTTTTGATACATTTGTGGCCGTGGTCGTAATGAGTCTGTGAAGAGGCAGCCATTTCTTTGGGAAATAAATGCCATTTCCCAATTGCCAGGATCCTTATTGAAGTTGCATGTGCTTTTTTTATTTATATCCAACGAAGAAGAAAGAACAACAGAACTGTAGTGACACAACTACATGGCAATACAACAGTGACACCTATTGGCAAATTATTATATTACAACAGTCCCACTTAATTTTACAATAGGACTAAGCCATTTCTTAGTAAATTATATTAACTAAAAAAAAATTAATCATAATCTTATGCCATGTTATTCTGGTTTACACCATAACATATTTAACACTAAACACATTCTAGTCCTTTTAAGATCAGACTAAACAGAATTAAATAAAACAAAGCCCAATCTCACTCCTAAGATACTCAAACTTCTGCCTCACCAATGGCTTGGTCAAGATGTCAGCCTTCATGTTATCTGTGGGACAATATTGCAGTTGTATTTGTCCATTCTGCACACATTCACGAATGTAATGGTAGCGAATGTCAATGTGCTTGGTTCTTGAATGATCAACTGGATTCTTTGCGATTGCAATGGCTCCTTAGTTGTCCTCTAGGATGACCACAGGAGTATCATCCATTTCAAGATCACTCAGTAGTCGTCTAAGCCAGGTACATTCCTGAGCTGCTTGGCTAAGTGCAACATACTCAGCCTCCGCTGTTGAAAGAGCAACAGTTGACTGTTTCTTGCTGAGCCAACTCACCGCTCCTCCACCCAGTAAGAACACATTTCCGGTTGTAGAGCGACGATCGTCCTGGTCTCCTGCCCAGTCAGCATCTGAGAAACCGACCAAAGTTCCAGACTCTGATCGCTCATACTTGAGAGCGAGATTCAGTGTACCCTTCAAGTACCGTAGAACTCTCTTCACCGCAGTCAGATGTGAAACATTTGGATTTGCATTGAACTTTGACACAACGCTCACAGCTTGTGCTATGTCAGGCCGTGTGGCCATCGCAGCATACAGTAGACTCCCAACCATAGACTGGTAAGTACTTGGGTTCACAGGCTTGCTAACACCATTGTCCCTTTTTAGCTTTACATTTGCATCAGCTGGAGTTGCAACAGGGTTTGCATCATGCATACCATATTTTTGAAGAATGGCTTCAATGTAATGCTTCTGATAAAGAAACACACAGTTTTTTTCTTTGTCTTGGATGACAGAGATTCCCAAGATATAGGACAGTTCTCTCATGTCCTTCATCTTATAGCGCTTCTTAAGAGCGAGTTTCAGCTCTTCCATGCTTTCCATCGACTCTGTGATCAGAATTAGATCATCAACATACACAGCTAATATCTCCAGCTCTTGTCGAGATCTCACGAACACACATGGGTCTGATGTACTCTGTTTGAATCCAATGTTCTTCATGAACTCTGTGAAAGTTTTGCTCCAGCAGCGAGGGGACTGCTTCAGTCCATATATTGATTTCTTCAGCTTGCACACCAAACTTTCCTCTCCTGGTCTGATGTATCCCTCTGGTTGCTCCATATAGATTTCCTCATCCAGGTATCCATTTAGAAATGCGGTTACCACATCCATCTGATGTACATGCATGTTATTCTGGACGGCAAAAGACAGCAACGTACGAATTGAGCTAAAACGTACCACGGGTGAAAAAGTTTAATCGTAGTCAGCACCATACTTCTGTGAGTAACCCTTAGCGACAAGTCTGCACTTGTATCTCTCCACTCGTCCGTCACTATGATGCTTGACTTTAAACACCCATCTCGATCCTATGGCTTTCCGATCCTTTGGTAGTTTCACTAAATCCCATGTCTTATTTTCCAGCAGTGATTCATATTCCAAGTCAGCCGCCTCCTGCCATTCCTTTGAATTTGGACTCATCATTGCCTCTTTCAGTGTGCTTGGTTCTGCAACACAACAAACACTAGCATAATGATCAACAGTAACCAGGTCGGCAAACTCATCATAGCCATATCTTTTAGGTGGTTTTCTGATTCTGCCACCTTCTCTAGCAGTTTCATCGACAGTAGCATCGACTGGAGTTCTCTCGTCAGTTTTCATGATAACTTCATTCTCCAAACAAGAAATATCCACTTCTTGTTTCAAGTCAAAGTCTGACTTGTTGAAGATTACATCTCGACGAATTAGAATCCTCTTTTTTTCTTCGTCGAACAAGCGATAGCCCTTGGCATTGTTGGCATATCCCACAAAACGAAGCTTCACAGCCTTTTTGCCCAGTTTTCTTCTTTCAGTGTCTGGAACATGTGCATAAGCTACGCAACCAAACACTTTCATGTGACTCACATTTGGCTGTTTGTCGCACCATTTCTGGTAGGGCGTCACTTGTTTCAGAACAAATGTGGGGAGTCTGTTCTGTATGTAAGCTGCAGTTGCTACAGCCTCTGCCCAGTAAGACTTTGTTAATTTAGCGTGAGCGAGCATGGTTCTTGCTGCTTCAATTAATGTCCTACTTTTTCTTTCTGCAACACCATTTTGCTGAGGTGTGTGAGGTACAGTTGTCTCATGGTGGATACCTTGAGCCTTCAAGTATTCTTGAAATTCTTTGGATGTGTATTCCCCACCATTATCCGTTCTGATTCTTGCTATTTTCTGTCCGCACTCATTGGATAATATTTTCTCAAATTCCTTGAATTTGCAAAGAACTTCACTCTTCTGTTTCATAAAGTAAACCTTGCAACATCTAGAATAGTCATCAATAAAAGTCACAAAGTACTTTGATCCACCTATAGATTCAGTCTGCATGGGGCCGCAGACATCACTATGAACCAACTGTAGTTTTCTTTTAGAACGGATTTCTCCCACTGGCTTATGTGGCTTCCTAGACAGCTTGCCTTCCACACATGCTTCACAGAATGAAACTTCTTTCTCTGCAGGATAGTCCACTCCATTCACCAGTTTTTTAAGTTCCTTCAACTTAGTGGTGTGACCCAGTCGCTGGTGCCACAAGCTGGTTTCTACTAATGCACTTGATGCACAGTGACTGGTGGGCAAACTTCCCTCAACATCCAGCTGATACAATCCATCAGATCTTTGTGTTCCCATTCCTCTGAGATTTCCATTCTTATCTTCTTAGGGGCGGCAGTAGCTCAGTGGGTAAAGCAGTCGTCTTTCAACCGGAAGGTAGGTGGTTCGATTCCCGCTCTCCACACAGTTCATACTGTCGTTGTGTCCATGGGCAAGACACTTAACCCACCTTGCCTCCAGTGACTGTAACACTGGTAATGTAATGTAAGTCGCTTTGGATAAAAGCGTCTGCTAAATGAATAAATGTAAATGTAAATGTTATCACGGATGTAACAGCGAGACTTCTTGAACTGTACTGTATTTCCCTTTTTTACAGCAGCTCCCACTGAGAATAGATTCACGGATAACTTGGGAACATACAGCACATCAAACATTGTGACATTTTTTACATCACTGATTTTTAATGCCATTCTCAGTTTAACATTACCAAGTCCTAGCGCGTCAACCACTCTGCCATCACCAAGTTTCACAGACTGTGTTTTTGGAAATTGCTGGTAGTCTTGGAGAATTTCTTCATGACACGTCATGTGCTTTGAGGCTCCAGAGTCGATCAACCACTCTACATGTTGTGTCATTTTATCCTGATTTGCCTCTCTGGCGACGAAGGCACTCTCAGACGAGTCTTCATTATGTTCACATGTTACATTTTTGGCTTTGTGAGTTTTTGTTAGTTTTTTCTTACTTGGACAGTCACGTTTGATATGTCCTTCTTTCCCACACTTGTAACATCTCCACGAGCCGGATCTGTCAGCTCTTCCTGCCTTGGAGTTAGCCTGCAAATCACTACGAACTTGTGTTGACATTGCTGATGCGCCTCCAGACGCAGCACCACTGGACATAGCACCGCCATTGTTACCATCAGCAGACACTCGCTTTTGTTCTTCATTTATTAATGCTTGCTGAACAAACTGCAGTGTTAAACTGTCCAACTTAGTTTCCAGTGCAGTAACAATTGTAGCATAGCTTGCTGGCAAGCTACCCAGCAGTGTTACAATCTGGTCCTCCTCTTCAATCACCGCACCTATTGCCCTTAGCTGGTCAGTTAGCTCCTTCATTCGTTTCAAATGTTCAGTTATGTTTTCTCCTTCCTTCATTTCACATCTGAAGTATTTTTTCTTCAGAAACAGCTTGTTTGCAAGAGTGTCTCTCTCAAAATGTCCTTTTAGCGTGTCCCACGCTTCCTTAGGGGTCTTACAGCTTGTTATTAGGTACAACTGAGACGTACTCACATTCAGCACCAACACAGAAAATGCTTTTTCTTTCCGTTTTTCAAATTCTGCTCTTGCCTGTGCATTTGCTCCTTCTGCCACGTTGTCAGTCTCCATCACCATGCCCCATAGTCCTTTAGCTTTCATCAAATGTTCCATTTGAAATTTCCACGTTGCTTAGTTCTCTGGCCCACTCAGCTTTTCAATAAACAGTTTATCCTCCATTTTGAGTTCCACAACACTGTCTATTTTTACTTTAGCGAAGATCTGGGCCCATAACCTATTGAAGTTGCATGTGCTTTTTTTATTTATATCCAACGAAGAAGAAAGAACAACAGAACTGTAGTGACACAACTACATGGCAATACAACAGTGACACCTATTGGCAAATTATTATATTACAACAATCCTTACCTCTGGAGGAGGCCCCTCCAGAGCCACGGCTAGAGTCTTAGAAAACTCCTCAGAATCCTTTGGAACTTGTAACTTTGTACTTTTAGACAAGTAATATTTACATTTTGCCTTTTTAAACAGGGGGGTGCAGCGATTCCTGAGTCATCTCAAATCTCCAGCCAGTACTTTGTTTTTCTCGCCTTAGCCCAAGCATAATCTATTATTTTCAAAGGTTCAGACAGCTCCCAGGAAAACCAGGGATTGTGGAGACCTTTAACTCTAAATTACAAGGTGGTGTAGCAGGCCCCAGCAGTAGCACAGGCCCGGTTATTTGAGATTACCGTGAAGTTTACGCTTTAAAGCACGAAATGCAATCCTCCGAGTACATGTGTCCCCGCAGTCTCAAGGGAGGCGAGGGCCTTTATCGCCGCTTGCGGCTTTAATTAGGCCCGAGCCGGTGATGACCGGGAGGGCCTATTGTTTTTGCTCGGATTTTTTTTTTTTTTTTTATTGTGACCAAATGATCCTAAATTTGACCCAGTGAACATGCACGAAAAGTAATTTTTATTGGTCCCAGACTTCAAGCTCGGCGAAAATGTTATGTTTTTGAAGTCGCCGAAAAAAAAAATACGAAAAATGACTCAGTGGCGACCCCTACAAAATCAAAATACATTGGGCCTATGGAAAGTGAAAGTAAGTTTTTTTCAACGTAGAAAAATGAAACTTGGTATATCCATAGGACACCTCAGGGCAAACAGAAAAGTCAATGACAGCCATACCCTAAACTCAACAGGAAGTCCGCCATGTGGGGTGAAACGCGCGGCCACTAAAATCGCACTTTGCGCAAAAGATGCAAATCATTGTGTTTTAAACTAAATGGCCCCAAATTTGGTGAGTATCATCTAGACACATGTGCCAACCAAAGTTGTGACTTTGTTGTTGATATCTTATCGGGTATGGGTGTGGCAAGCCTGTAACGAGGTGGCCATTTTTGTGAAAATAAAACGTCTCTTAACTCTCAAACGCCTTCTATGATCGAGTTGGACCCAAAAAGGCGTTTGTGCACATTAATGACCTGAACACAAAGATATGTAAATAAAAGGGTTATCTTTAGAAATGGCTCTCCAGCGCCCCCTACAAACTTATAAAGGGACCCAACAATTTAGTTTGTCATAGAGACATGAAATTTGGTACACACATCTCTTATGTCATGACGAGCATAAAAGCCAATGACAACCACCCCCTATCTATAAATGTGTTGCCATAGCAACGTCCCAAATATGTGGAAAAAGTCAATGGGAAGTGAAAATTTTAGTTTGTCGTAGGCAAATGAAACTTGGTACACACATCCAGCATGGGCTTATGAACAAAAAATCCAAAGGGGACCACACCTTATCACACACGGGAAGGCGGCCATTTTAAATTGAAGATGTGAACCGACTTAGAATACACCTCTTTTTTAAAAAACAACAGAAAATAGCTGCTTCATTCCACAGACACCAAACTTGGGCAAAATAAGCTAAACACATGTGTGTAAAATAGACAGGCGTTTTCCTTGTTGTTTTTGCTCGAGTTGTATTTTTTTTTATTATAATTTGGTATATTTTTTTTTGTTTTAATTTTTCTGAAAAATGATTTTCAATTTGACCCATTAAACGTGCAACTAAAAGTCATTTTTATTGGTCCCAGACTTAAAGCCCGGCAAAAATCTATATATTTGAAGTCACCAAAAAAAAAATATGAAAAATGACTCAGTGGCGACCCCTAGAAAAGTCAAAATACATTGGTTCTATGGAAAATGAAAGTAAATTTTTCATTGTAGAAATACAAAACTTGGTACAACCATAGGACACCTCAGGGCAAACAGAAAAGTTTATTACAGCCATACCGTAAACTCAACAGGAAATCTACTATGTTGGGTGGAACAACAACAAAGTCACAACTATCATCCCGACCAAGTTAATAGCCAAACTTGAAGACTTGGGCATCAATACCTCACTCTGCAACTGGATTCTGGACTTCCTGACCAACAGACCCCAGAATGTCCGATCTGGATCCACCTGCTCCACATCCATCACACTTAACACTGGTGTACCACAGGGCTGTGTGCTAAGCCCATTTCTCTACTCCCTCTTCACCTCTGACTGCAAGCCTGTGTTTGGATCCAACGCCATCGTCAAGTTTGCAGACGACACTACAGTGATTGGTCTCATCAGCAACAACGATGAGACTGCCTACAGGGAAGAGATCCAGCACCTGTCCACATGGTGCAACGAAAATAACCTGCTCCTCAACACCACCAAAACGAAGGAGCTCATCGTGGACTTCAGGAAAGAGTCTAGAGGCACACACGACACCATCCACATCAATGGAATGGACGTCGAGCGTGTCTCCAGCTTCAAGTTCCTGGGGACCCACATCTCGGCTGACATGACCTGGACAACCAACACCTCCAGCCTGGTCAAGAAGGCTCACCAGCGCCTCTTCTTCCTGAGGACACTGAGGAAGAACCAGCTCTCCTCGGCCATCCTGGTGAACTTCTACCGCTGCGATAGAAAGCATCCTGACGAACTGTGTCACAGTGTGGTATGGGTGCTGCTCTGTCGCGAGCGCAAGGCATTGCAGCGGGTGGTGAAAACTGCCCAACGCATCACAGGGACTCCACTTCCTGCCATCGAAAACATCCAGAGGAAACGCTGTCTGCGTCGAGCTCGCAGCATCCTTAAGGACTCCTCCCACCCAGCCCACAGACTGTTCTCCCTCCTCCCCTCCGGCAGGCGTTTCAGGAGCCTCCGGACTAGAACCAGCAGACTAAAGAACAGTTTCTTCCCCAGAGCTGTGTCTTTACTGAACTCTAACCCTTGCTGACCCCACACTTCTCACAGACTCCTCTCACCCCCACCATGCCACTCCCTCACAGACTCTCCTCTCACCCCCACCATCCCACTACCCTCATAGACTCTTCTACCCCCACCACCATCCCACTCCCGTCACAGACTCTCTCATCCCCACCATCCCACCATCCCCTGCACTACTGCACCTTTGCTACCAACTGTTTACATTCCACTGTTTGCACTACCTTAAATCTACTGCTTACCTTAAGCTAACATACAATTGTTTACACCTACCTGTAAAATTCTGTTCATAGTTAGAGACATCTGTTTATCGTGTGTGTGTGTGTGTGTGTGTGTGTGTGTGTGTGTGTGTGTGTGTGTGTGTGGGTGTGTGTGTGTGTGTGTGAGTATGTGTGCGTGTGTGTGCTTGTGTGTGAGTATGTGTGTTGTGTGAGTGTATGTATGTGCGTGGCGTGTGCATGTGAGTGAGTGTGTGTATGTGAGTGTGTGTGTGTGTGTGTGTGTGTGAGTATGTATGTGTATGTGTGTGTGTGTGTGTGCTTGTGTGTGTGTGAGTGTGTGTGTGAGTATGCGCGTATGTGTATTTGAGTGAGTGTGTGTGTGTATGTGTGTGTGTGAGTGTCTGTGTGTATAGCTCTCCGGTTTAATTCCCCTGTGAGTATGTGTGTATGGTGGTGTGTGTATGTGAGTGTGTGTATGTGTGTGTGTGTGTGTATGTGTGTGTGTATAGCTCTCCCGGTCTAATTCCCCTGGGTGTATGTGTGTATGTCAGTGTGTGTATGTGTGTATGGTTGTGAGTGTATGTGTGTATGGTTGTGTGTGTATGTGTGTGTGAGTGAGTGTGTGTATGTGTGCGCGATGCGTGTGTATCACATTACATTTAGAGTACATATCCACCTGTAAATGCTGTTTATAGAAAAGAGACACCTGTAATTATATTTATGGCACACACTCACCTTTTTATAGTAATAACCATCTGTATATTTATATTCATTGTACATATTACCTGTAAATCCTGTACATCTCCATATCCTGCACGTACGCAACCATTGTATATATCCTGCACTTTACTGCTATTGCACTTCTGGTTAGACCTAAACTGCATTTCGTTGCCTTGTACCTGTACTTGTGTAATGACAATAAAGTTGAATCTAATCTAATCTAATGTGTGACCACCTAAATCGCACCCCTTGTGTTTAAAGGCTTTTCATCTAAACAGCTCCAAATTTGGTGAGTATCATCTAGACACATGTGCCAAAAAAGTTATCAATTTGTTTTTTGATACATTTGTGGCTGTGGTCGTAATGAGTCTGTGATTGAATCTTGGAAATAAATGCCATTTCCCAATTGCCAGGATCCTTCCTTTAGAGGAGGCCCCTCCAGAGCCACGGCTAGAGTCTTAGAAAACTCCTCAGAATCCTTTTACCGTGAACTTTACGCTTTAAAGTACGAAATGCAATCCTCCGAGTGCATGTGTCCCCGCGGTCTCAAGGGAGGCGAGGGCCTTTATCGCCGCTTGCGGCTTTAATTAGGCCCGAGCCGGTGATGACCGGGAGGGCCTATTGTTTTTGCTCGGATTTTTTTTTTTTTTTTTTTCTTTTCCACCTATGATCCTAAATTTGACCCAGTGAACATGAACGAAAAGTCATTTTTATTGGTCCCAGCCTTCAAGCCCGGCGAAAAATTGATGTATTTGAAGTCGAAAAATACGAAAAATGACTCAGTGGCGACCCTACAAAATCAAAATACATTGGGCCTATGGAAAGTGAAAGAAACTTTTTTCCAACGTAGAAAAATGAAACTTGGTACATCCATAGGACACCTCAGGGCAAACAGAAAAGTCAATGACAGTCACACCCTAAACTTAACAGGAAGTCCGCCATGTGGGGTGAAACGCGCGGCCACTAAAATCGCACTTTTGCGCAGAAAGATGCAAATCATTGTGTTTTAATCTAAATGGCCCCAAATTTGGTGAGTATCATCTAGACACGTGTGCCAACCAAAGTTGTGACTTTGTTTATGATATCTTATCGGGTATGGGTATGGCAAGCCTGTAACGAGGTGGCCATTTTTGTGAAAATAAAACGTCTCTTAACTCTCAAACGCCTTCTCGGATCGAGTTGGACCCAAAAGGCGTTTGTGCACATTCATGACCTGAACACAAAAATATGTAAATAAAAGGGTTATCTTTAGAAATGGCTCTCCAGCGCCCCTACAAACTTATAATGGGACCCAAGAATTTAGTTTGTCATAGAGACATGAAATTTGGTACACACATCTCTTATGTCATGACGAGCATAAAAGCCAATGACAACCACCCCCTATCTATAAATGTGTTGCCATAGCAACGTCCCAAATATTTGGAAAAAGTCAATGGGAAGTGAAAATTTTAGTTTGTCGTAGGCAAATGAAACTTGGTACACAGATCCACCATGGGCTTATGAACAAAAAAGCCAATGGGGACCACACCCTATCACACACGGGAAGGCGGCCATTTTGAATTGAAAATTTGGTCCGACTTAGAATACACCTCTTTTTTAAAAAACAACAAAAAATAGCTGCTTCATTCCACAGACACCAAACTTGGGCAAAATGAGCTAAACACATGTATGTAAAATAGACAAGTGTTTTTCTAGACTTTTTATCTCGAGTTATATATTTTTTTTATTATAATTCGGTATATATTTTTTTATTATAATTTTTCTGCAAAATGATCCTCAATTTGACCCAGTAAACCAACAACTAAAAGTCATTTTTATTGGTCCCAGACTTCAAGCCCGGCGAAAAATGTATGTATTTGAAGTCACCGAAAAAAAAAAAAAAAATGACTCAGTGGCGACCCCTAGAAAAGTCAAAATACATTGGGCCTATGGAAAGTGAAAGTAACTTTTTTGCTACGTAGAAAAATGAAACTTGGTACATCCATAGGACACCTCAGGGCAAACAGAAAAGTCAATGACAGCCACACCCTAAACTCAACAGGAAGTCCGCCATGTGGGGTGAAACGCATGGCCACTAAAATCGCACCCCTTGCGCAAAAAGATGCAAATCATTGTGTTTTAATCTAAATGGCCCCAAATTTGGTGAGAATCATCTAGACCCGTGTGCCAACCAAAGTTGTGACTTTTTTTTTGATATCTTATCGGGTATGGGTGTGGCAAGCCTGTAACGAGGTGGCCATTTTTGTGAAAATAAAAGGTCTCTTAACTCTCAAACGCCTTCTCGGATCGAGTTGGACCCAAAAAGGCGTTTATGCACATTTATGACCTGAACACAAAGATATGTAAATAAAAGGGTTATCTTTAGAAATGGCTCTCCAGCGCCCCCTACAAACTTATAATGGGACCCAAGAATTTAGTTTGTCATAGAGACATGGAATTTGGTACACACATCTCCTATGTCATGAGGAGCATAAAAGCCAATGACAACCACCCCCTATCTATAAATGTGTTGCCATAGCAACGTCCCAAATATGTGGAAAAAGTCAATGGGAAGTGAAAATTTTAGTTTGTCGTAGGCAAATGAAACTTGGTACACACATCCAGTATGGGCTTATGAACAAAAAAGCCAAAGGGGACCACACCTTATCACACACGGGAAGGCGGCCATTTTAAATTGAAGATGTGAACCGACTTAGAATACAACCTCTCTTTTAAAAAACAACAGAAAATAGCTGCTTCATTCCACAGACACCAAACTTGGGCAAAATGAGCTAAACACATGTGTGTAAAATAGACAGGCGTTTTTCTTGTCGTTTTTGCTCGAGGTATATTTTTTTATTATAATTTGGTATATATTTTTTATTATAATTTTTCTGAAAAATGATTTTCAATTTGACCCAGTAAACGTGCAACTAAAAGTCATTTTTATTGGTCCCAGACTTCAAGCCCGGCAAAAATGTATGTATTTGAAGTCCCTGAAAAAAATAGGAAAAATGACTTAGTGGCGACCCTAGAAAAGTCAAAATAATTGGTTCTATGGAAAATGAAAGTAAATTTTTCCAATGTAGAAATACAAAACTTGGTACATCCATAGGACACCTTAGGGCAAACAGAAAAGTTTATTACAGCCATACCGTAAACTCAACAGAAAATCTATGTTGGGTGGAATACATGACCACCTAAATCGTACACTTTGTGCTAAAGGGTTTTCATCTAAACAGCTCCAAATTTGCTTTAAAGCACGACATGCAATCCTCCGAATATATGTGTCCTCATGTCTCAAGGGAGGCGAGGGCCTTTATCGCCGCTTGCGGCTTTAATTATTATTATAATTGTTTATATTGTTTATAGTTACTGGGTGCTCATAGTTCCCTACAGGTCATGTCAAATCATGTCATGTCCTCCATGCTAGTCCAAGCATGAAGTAGACATAACTAGAGACATGGCTTGCCAGAGGACTGCTGCACCTGGAGCTGGGGCCTTGGGGAGTGTGTATGAGAGATACACCTCCCACTGACAGCCCCCACTGTATTGATATAAAATCTCATGTTTTGTTTACTTCTTGAAGCAAAACGCACTCTGTACCTTTGATACGTGTCTTTGCTTCATTCTTGCAAGAATAAAACCTGGCCTTCGCTTTTTATAATATAATCTGTATCCATGTCTCTCTGGATATAATAAGGATATAGAATTCTTATAACAAGTTCTCAGCTAGACAAGTCACAAGGAAAGATTGCATTACATGTTACAATTCTAAAAGAGTGCCCACAATTCAACCAATTCCAGGAGTTAATACAGATCCATGTGAATCAAACTTATTTTGCTGTGTGCAGTAGAACTAGCAAGTGGTGTTATGGGAAGTTAGACAGATGATGTGACTATATGTCCAAGAACAATAAAATCTGAGGTAGAGGCATGGATACCGCCTGTACTTGACATGTCTGAGGGAATAATACATCCGTTTTGTATTGCACGAGGTAAAACAATTAGAGCAGCCATGTGGTCTAATGCCTCAATGGATCAGAGAATTAAAAGTGAATATCAGAAGTTACCAGCTCGTTATAAACCAGGTTATGCAAGTGAGGCTAGACTGTACATATGTAAAACAACTGAGAGAGCTGCTATTAAGTGTGAACAAGTTATTGAAGATGGAAGACACTTAAGAGTTATACGCAATAACACCTTTATTACGCAATATGGGCTGTCCATGCTAGCGAGGGGAACACAGCTTTTGGCAGATATATTCTGGTTATGCGATGATATGAGTAGTATAAAAGTTACTTTACCTAAGAATTGGACTGGTATTTGTGCACCAATTATGTTAACAAGTCAGGTGGTGGTAATAGAGTTAGACAAATTTAATAATAAGAACAAAAGTAGCATTAGACAGGCCAGAAGCACAGAAGGAAAATGGGAAAAAGACTCAGGAGTTTATATCTTATGGAATCAACAACCAGGGGGAATTCCCGAGCAGCATAAAGCCATCTCAGAAGCATGGATCATTGGGGGGGGGAGACATTTGGGTGGTTACCATGGGTAGAGCAGGCCGCTAACGCTGCGAGCGCTGCACGCAATAGCAGGTGGATTAATTACTTATGGTACAATCAACAGAGATTTATAAATTGGACAATAGATGCAATTGAGGGTTTGGGTCAACAGGTGCATGCAACATCATTAATGACATTACAAAATAGGTTTGTTTTGGATGGAATGCTAGCAGAAGAACAAGGTGTTTGTGAAGTGATAGATGGAGAATGTTGCACAGCTATTCCGCTATGCACACAGCTGATGAAGGCAACCTTACCAAGGCTTTAAAAAATTTGAAGTTATTAAGGAATGAGCATGTGTTAGGTTCTAATTGGAATACAAAGCCCAAAGGCTTAGAGGACTTTACAAATTGGTTAAGTCAGTTAACATGGCCAAAGTTACTTTAAATTGTAGGATTAGCAATCGCAGGGATTTTATTAATAGCTATGGTTGTTCATTGCCGTTTATTAAATTAATAATCAACCGAGCCACGAACATATTTGCCAGACAGTTTCCAATGTATGCGGGAGATAATTTACAATTAAAAGGACAAAAGGCTTAGATTCAGGACAGTTTAACGACGAATTGGGGCGGCAGTAGCTCAGTGGGTAGAGCAGTTGCCCTTCAACCGGAAGGTAGGTGGTTCGATTCCCGCTCTCCCCACAGTTCATACTGTCGTTGTGTCCTTGGGCAAGACACTTAACCCACCTTGCCTCCAGTGGCTGTAACACTGGTAATTAGAACAATGTAAGTCGCTTTGGATAAAAGCGTCAGCTAAATGAATAAATGTAAATGTAAATGTAAATGAATTGCAAGAGGTTCTAAATGAATTACCTTATGGGACAATTTTAATTAACAAATCAAAAATGTATGTACAATATCTTGCAGTACCAGTGCAGTCACGAGGTTACCCTTTACCTACACCCCCAGTAGAATTACGAATAGAGTCAATAATTTGAAAGAAATGGATGAAACATGTTTTTACTTTTCCAACAGGATTAACTGTGGAGAAGGATGAAGTTTATTTGATGTATAGATATGATATGGTTAATTCTGCTGCAGGTGTATGTATCCCTTTGTTCACTAAAACAAAAATAGAAAAAGTGACGCTAAAATTGGGACTGGACATTTTATTTAGTACACATACACAGCTGAAAAGACGGGGCAGAATGCACATTGAAAACACGACAAAGGACCTAAAGAAGAGATATGGAGAATATACTGACGTATTGAGAATATTATTAAGAGGACAATTACGAATTTTATACAGAGACTATTCTGCTGAACAGGATTCGTGGTATGAGATGCTAACTCTGTGACTTTTTCAGAAGAATAATGTCTTACCAATCAGAAACCGGAGATAGGGAAACCGGGCGGACCAATGGTACACTGGAATTTGAGGACACGCCCTGGAATTCCCCATCTACGTCATTGGGGCTCTCTCCAACATCACCGGAGAGCTTCCCCAGTGAGTCAGCCGAGAGGCCCACGGTGTATCAGGCTCTCCCAGCTCCAGGGAGTTCAGAGCAAAGCAGTGATAGCGGTGAAAATCTGGGTTACCAGCCATGGGGTTGGAGCCAGAGGGAGACGTCGAGAGGGCCAGTTGCAGAGGTGCATCCAGTAAGAAGGCAGGACGACGAGGATGAAACTTCGGACGAAGTTTGAAACGAGGAGACGCTGGGACCAGAGTTACCGGAGGTCGACGATGCGTCGAACGAGGGGTCTATGGAACCAGTACCGGCAGCAGAGGTGGTGCGAAGGATGCTGACGGATGATGAAATTCCTAAACGAATCGAGCAACAACTAATCATCTACAGAGATCAGATGGCCGCTAGCTTCATTGTGGAGAACAATGAAAGCGGAAATGACGTAGGTGAACAGGACAGTGTGCCTGCTGTGAGAAGGTCTGGTGATGGAATGGAGGTGGCCCCCATAGCATTTCCAAGAGAGGGGAGACGGCGTGCACGTATCGAGCGCCGTGAGCGTCGAATAAGGAGAAGACAGAGAGAGATTCGAAGAGTTGTTTGGACACTTGGACAATTACACCGGACTGCAGCAGGTTTTCAAAGTGAGGTTTTGCGTGCTTTGAATACCATGCAGTCTGAGATATGGCAAGTTCGAGTGCGTCTTATGGACTTAAACATAAGAAGATATAGCGGAGATTCGGAGTGACTCTCAGTTCTACTATACAAGGACTGAGAGAAAATGCATTTTATTATTACAATTTTGTACTCATATTATATTTCTGTATGAGTAATTATATATTCTTGCATGCTGCACCAGTGTTCATTTTATGACGATTTTGTACTCATATAAGTATTATATTTTAGTTTGAGTAATTATATATTCTTATATTGCATGCTGTAACAGTGTTAAGTGAAGGTACGACAAGTTAACCATATGTTGTCATGGTAAGACGAAGGGGGATCTACTGGGAATTGGTTGAGCTAAATAAGTATAATTTGGATCCGTGTGATGATTGTAATGCACATGTATTATGAACCAGTTGTAATGTTTAGCAAAGACGAGACCTAGAGGTCTCGAAGAGGGGATATGTGGTGTAATATTTTATATGTTATGTGTTTTAAACTATGTAGACCCAGTTAGTTATTCATTTAAACATATTAATATAAAAGACAAAACCTAATGTCAGACACACACACAGGAAGGATCAGATAAAGACGCAGGTGTCTGTTATCTGTACCCAAGGCCATACAGAATGACATCAGGGAGTTAATGAAGAGATCTACCAGGCCTTACAGGATGATATCAGAAAGTTAATAATGAACTTCAAGGCTTTACAGGAAGAGTTATTACTGTACTGTCATATCAAAACTGTATAAAAGCTTATGTTTACTGTTCAAACATTAGTAGTGCTGAGGCAGATTACTCGGGTTGTTTATTGTGTTGGTTGTGAAACAATAAAGACTCTATGGCATTGGATCTGGTGATGCGTTCATAACTCATTCCATACAATAGTGCCAAAGTCTGAGAGGTCAGTTTTGACACTACACACTCCACTTATATCCTTCCTCCTTCACCTCATCACTGCCCTGCCACCTGTTCCAAGCACCTGCAACCTATTGCCATCAGTGAGGTATTTAAACCTCTCTTGTCCACCTCTTCTCTGCCAGATTGTACAGCATGCCTTATGTGAACATCCAGTCTCAGAACGTCTTTGTACTTTGCTCACCTTTCTTGTTACCTGATCCGTGGACCACTTACCTGCTTAGTTCCAGCTCGACTCAGCCCTTGTTCCAGCTCTCTCTGTAGCTTGGTTCCACTCAGCTCTAGCCACTTGGTTACTCGGCTCTAGCCTTTGTCCTAGTTCTCCAGCTCGGCTCCAACCCTGGTTACCGCTCTTCGGCTCGGTCTCAGTCCTCGGGCTCAGTTCCAGCCCTCGGTCCAGCTCTCCGGCTTGGACCCAGTTCCCAGGACGACTCCAGCTCTCCAGCTTGATCCCAGTTCCCGGCTTTATCTCAGTCCTCAGCTCAGCTCTCCAGCTTCCTGTCCGTATCCGTATCCTTCCTCACAGAACGATCTGGCCAAGATGGACCCAGCCAAAGCAGAGAAGGTAATAAACCGCTTCACCATCATTGAAGAGACTCTCCAACATCATGAGGTCCAAATGGGCGCAATTTCTGCCGGGTTCCAGCGGGTTGTCTCTCAACAGGAAGACACTTTCAGAGCCATGACCCATCAGATCCAGCTCCTGACCACTCAGTTCTTGAGTTTTCCGAAGGCCACAGAGAATCTGGTTGCCGCTTCACCTTCAGATCCTATTTCCCAGGCGGTTCAACTGGTCCAAGAGCCTCGTATCGGAGTCCCAGAACATTATTCTGGAGAGGCAGGTGGATGTAATCCCTTTCTGGTCAACTGCTCTATTCTGTTCACTCTGCAACCCCACACATTCGCCACAGAGAGCGCCAAGGTGACATTTGTCATTAATCACCTGACGGGGAGCGCACACCTCTGGGGAACCGCAGAGTGGGAGAGAAGGACCCCGGCCTGTTCTAGTTTCCAGGCCTTATCTACCGAACTTTGAAAGGTGTTTGACGCCGAGGATCATAACGCCGCGGTGGCCAGGGGCCTGTTGCAACTAAAACAGTGATCTCGTTCAGTGGCAGATTTTTCCATTGAGTTCCGGACGCTCGCTCGTCAGAGTGGGTTTAACGCTCCTGCACAGCACCAGGCCTTCCTTCTCGGGATGGGCGAGTACATGAAAGATGAGCTCGCCTCTTGGGAGCTTCCATCAGACCTGGACGATCTAATTGGCTACATTCATTGACTCTGGGGCAGACGCCAGTTTTATGGACGACACTTTGGCTCTTCAGTTGGGTCTGTCACGAGTTCCTCTAGACAAGACAAGACAAGACATTTATTTTTGTATAGCCCAATATCACAACAACAGTCACCTCAAATGGCTTAACAGACTGCACTAGAAAAACTTTAAAAAAACCCATGCGGGAAAAAGGAGAAACCTCAGGGAGAACCACAGAAGGAGGGATCCACTCCCAGGACGGACAGGCCGTGCAGGAATGTGTCCAGGACAGTTGAAAAATACATAGAAATACACAAACATATTCACAAATAAAAACATTTATATTGGCAGTGTCCAGTGTTCATTCTGAGGATAGTGGATGGGGCCGCAGCCAACATTAAGGTAGATGACAGATGGGTGGGGGCCCTCACACTGGAGCACAGGCAGGTCAGAGGTTTGCGTCCACCCTAGGAGGAGGGAGAAAAGAAAAAAACTGTAATAGGTAGATGTGATAATAATATGAGTGGTTTAGTGTGTATCTACAGCTACAATCAGTGTAAACGTGTATCTACAGCTACAACCAGTGTAAACGTGTATCTACAGCTACAACCAGTGTAAACGTGTACCTACAGCTACAACCAATGTAAACGTGTACCTATGATCAATTAGTATCCATACGTTTGGTGAAATAAGTATGTTTTGAGTTTGCTTTTGAAAACTTCAACAGAGTCAGCTCGCCGCACTTCCGCCGGGAGCCCATTTCATAAAAATGGGGCTCTATAAGAAAAGGCTCTGTAGCCAGCAGACTTCTTCTTTACTCGAGGAAGTTGAAGGAGGCCAGCGTCCTGAGAGCGAAGGGTACAAGCTGGAGTATACCGGGTAATGAGGTCAGATAAGAGGGCGCGCGTCCACAAAGGATTTTATATGTTAACAGGAGAACTTTGAAATCAGTCTTTGTTAAAAGTCTGGCGGCTGCTCTACCCAAAACGGGTAGGGTACTGGGTACTGTGACCCAGCGGACCAGTCCCGTGACCCTACTGATCTCTGGTAACCATCAGGAGATCAGTAGGGTAGATATCATTTACCTGATTCAGTCTTCAAAGATTCCATTAATTTTTGGCTACCACTGGTTGCGACACCATAATCCACACATTAATTGGGACACTGGGGCAATCTTGGGGTGGAGTCGCTCTTGTCATTCCGTTTGTCTTCAGTCATTAATAATTAACCAACCCGCTACCTGGTACACCTGCATCCTCTCTGCCGGCCAACGTTCCCAGGGAATACCAGGATTATAAGGAGGTCTTTAATAAGGCCAAAGCCACAGCCTTACCACTACATCAATCATGCTATTGACCTGCTCCCTGGCACCTCACCCCCTAGAGGCCGATTATATTCCTTATCCGCTCCTGAAAGAGAGGCCATGGATGTTTATATTAAAGATGCTTTGGCAGCTGGGATAATAAGACCTTCTTCATCACAGCGGGGGCGGGATTTTTCTTTGTGGGGAAGAAGGAAAAGACCCTCCGACCTTGCATTGATTACCGTGGACTTAATGAGATCACTGTAAAGAACCGGTATCCGCCTCCCCTCCTGACCTCCGCCCTTGTACTACTGGAGGGGGCAACAGTGTTCTCCAAATTGGATCTTCGCAACGCATACCACCTGGTTCGCATCCGAGAAGGGGACAAATGGAAGACAGCATTTAACACCTCGTCAGGCCATTATGTGTTGCCTTTTGGGCTGACGCCACCGCCGTCTTCCAGAACCTGGTTAATGATGTATTGCGGAACATGCTCGACCGGTTCGTATTCGTCTACCTGGATGATATCCTCATCTTTTCCAAGAATCCCAAGGAGCATGTACATCATGTCCAGTCAGTCCTTCAACACCTGCTGGAGAATTTGCTTTTTGTCAAGGCTGAGAAATGGGAATTCCGTGTACCCAGCGTCTCCTTTCTCGGCTACATTGTCACCCAGGGTAAAATTCAGATGGACCCTTCCAAGGTGTCGGCCGTACTGGATTGGCCATCTCCATGCAGTCGAAAACTACTGCAATGCTTCTTGGGTTTTGCCAATTTTTATAGACGTTTCATCCGCGGCTTTAGTACCCTGTCTCAGCAGTCCTGTCTCAGCGTTCCACTTCAGACCAGAAATTACACCCGTGTGCCTACTTGTCTCGTCGCCTGTCCCTCGCTGAACAGAACTATGACATAGGTAATTAGATTAGATTAGATTCAACTTTATTGTCATTACACAAGTACAGGTACAAGGCAACGAAATGCAGTTTAGGTCTAACCAGAAGTGCAATAGCAGTAAAGTGCAGGATATATACAATGGTTTGCGTGCAGGATATGGAGATGTACAGGATTTACAGGTAATATGTACAATGAATATAAATATACAGATGGTTATTACTATAAAAAGGTGAGTGTGTGCCATAAATATAATTACAGGTGTCTCTTTTCTATAAACAGCATTTACAGTTGAATATGTACTCTAAATGTAATGTGATACACACGCATCGCGCCGCACACATACACACACTCACTCACATACACACACACATACACACACAACCATACACACATACACACACAACCATACACACATACACGCAGGGGAATTAAACCGGTAGAGCTGTACACACAGACATTCACATACACACATACACACACACACTCACTCACATACACACACTGACATACACACATACACACACTGACATACACACATACACCCAGGGGAATTAGACCGGAGAGCTATACACACACTCATTCACACACACACACACACACACATACACACACACACACATACACACACTCACATACACACACCACCATACACACATACTCACAGGGGAATTAAACCGGGAGAGCTATACACACAGACACTCACATACACACATACACACACTCACTCACATACACACATACACATACGCTCATACTCACACACACTCACACACACACACACACACACTCACATGCACACATACTCACATACACACACTCACTCACATGCACACGTACACATACATACACTCACACACACTCACATACACGCACTTACACACAAGCACACACACACACACACACACATACACACATACATACTCACACATACACACACACACACACACACACACATACACATACATACACACACACATATACACACACCCACGCACACACACACACAAGCAAACACACACACACACACACACACACACACACGCACGCACACACACACATGTGATATACAGATGTCTCTGACTATGAACAGAATTTTACAGGTAGGTGTATACAATTGTATGTTAGCTTAAGGTAAGCAGTAGATTTAAGGTAGTGCAAACAGTGAAATGTAAACAGTTGGTAGCAAAGGTGCAGTAGTGCAGGGGATGGTGGGGGATGAGAGGAGAGTCTGTGAGGGGAGTGGGATGGTGGTGGGGGGGTAGAAGAGTCTATGAGGGTAGTGGGATGGTGGGGGTGAGAGGAGAGTCTGTGAGGGGAGTGGCATGGTGGGGGGTGAGAGAGGAGTCTGTGAGAGGTGTGGGGTCAGCAAGGGTTAGAGTTCAGTAAAGACACAGCTCTGGGGAAGAAACTGTTCTTTAGTCTGCTGGTTCTAGTCCGGAGGCTCCTGAAACGCCTGCCGGAGGGGAGGAGGAGAACAGTCTGTGGGCTGGGTGGGAGGAGTCCTTAAGGATGCTGCGAGCTCGACGCAGACAGCGTTTCCTCTGGATGTTTTCGATGGCAGGAAGTGGAGTCCCTGTGATGCGTTGGGCAGTTTTCACCACCGCTGCAATGCCTTGCGCTCCGACAGAGCAGCACCCATACCACACTGTGACACAGTTCGTCAGGATGCTTTCTATCGCGCAGCGTAGAAGTTCACCAGGATGGCCGAGGAGAGCTGGTTCTTCCTCAGTGTCCTCAGGAAGAAGAGGCGCTGGTGAGCCTTCTTGACCAGGCTGGAGGTGTTGGTTGTCCAGGTCATGTCAGCCGAGATGTGGGTCCCCAGGAACTTGAAGCTGGGGACACGCTCGGCGTCCATTCCATTGATGTGGATGGTGTCGTGTGTGCCTCTAGACTCTTTCCTGAAGTCCACGATGAGCTCCTTCGTTTTGGTGGTGTTGAGGAGCAGGTTATTTTCGTTGCACCATGTGGACAGGTGCTGGATCTCTTCCTGTAGGCAGTCTCATCGTTGTTGCTGATGAGACCAATCACTGTAGTGTCGTCTGCAAACTTGACGATGGCGTTGGATCCAAACACAGGCTTGCAGTCAGAGGTGAAGAGGGAGTAGAGAAATGGGCTTAGCACACAGCCCTGTGGTACACCAGTGTTAAGTGTGATGGATGTGGAGCAGGTGGATCCAGATCGGACATTCTGGGGTCTGTTGGTCAGGAAGTCCAGAATCCAGTTGCAGAGTGAGGTATTGATGCCCAAGTCTTCAAGTTTGGCTATTAACTTGGTCGGGATGATAGTGTTGAATGCTGAGCTGAAGTCAACAAACAGCATACGTGCATAAGAGTTCTTATTGCTATGCTGATGATGTCCAGCTGTATCTCCCCCTAAAGGCTGATGGACAGGCTGCAATCCATTCTTTGCTTGACTGTCTGTCTGACATAAAGACATGGATGGGTTCAAACTTCCTCAACCTCAATCCGGATAAGACTGAAATAATTATTTTTGGCAAAACTTCCCCGGCCTTTTCCATCGACGCCCTGGGCCCTCTCGCCTCTAACGTCAGGCCCTCTGTCAGAAATCTGGGGGTGATTTTTGATAGTGCCTTCAAGTTTGAGCAGCAGGTCAGTGCAGTAGTTAGAAAAAGCTTTTTTCATTTGAGAAATATAGCTAAGGCCAAAGCCTACCTGCCCCAGAGTGATCTAGAGAGAGTTATCCATGCTTTCATCTCCTCTCAACTGGACTACTGCAACGCTCTATACACTGGCATTAACCTTTCCCAGCTTCGCCTGCAGTTGGTCCAGAACTCAGCCGCTCGACTCCTCACTTGCACAAAAAAGCGAGAACATATCACCCCGGTCCTCACATCACTACACTGGCTTCCCATCCGCTACGGCGTTGATTTTAAACTGCTACTTATAGTCTTTAAATCCCTCCATGGTGTGGCCCCCACATACCTGTCTGAGCTTCTCCACCACCACATCCCCTCCAGAGCACTACGGTCAGCTGACCTACTGCTGTTGGAAGTGCCCAGGTCCAGACTAAAAACCAAGGGGGACAGAGCCTTTGCAGTAGCAGCCCCCAGACTCTGGAACTGCCTCCCCCTTCACATCCGTGCAGCCCAGTCTCTAAACATTTTTAAGTCTCTCTTGAAGACTCACCTCTTTTCTCTAGCCTTTGATTAGTGTCAAAGGCTAGAAAAAAAACCTACATTATTTTAACTCCTGTAGTTATTTGTATTGTTGCCCTTCTTCATTTTATTTTAATCTGTTTATATATTATTAATATTATTTCTTCTTTGTCTTCCTTTGTTTATTGCACTTAGCATTTTATTGTGAAGCACTTTGGTGTGGCTCAGCCATCTGTAAATGTGCTATATAAATAAATTTGACTTTGACTTTGACTTATTGTCCAGGTGGGTGAGCACAGAGTGCAGTGCCATAGCAACTGCATCCTCTGTGCTCCTATTGCTGCGGTAAGCAAACTGATGCGGGTCCAATGTGGGTGGTATGGAGTCTTTTAGGTGTTCCAGGATCAGCCGCTCAAAGCACTTCATGATGATGGGTGTGAGTGCTACAGGGCGGTAGTCGTTGGGGCACCTTGGACTAGAGTGTTTTGGCACTGGCACAATGGAAGTGCATTTGAAGCATGTTGGTACAGCTGCTTGGGCAAGAGACAGGTTGAAAATGTCTGTAAAAACCCCAGCGAGCTGCTCCGCACATGCCCTGAGAACACGACCAGGGATGTTGTCTGGTCCAGCAGCCTTGTGTGTGCTGATCTGGCTCAGTGCCTTGCAGACATCAGTGGATGAGAGTGTGAATGGGGGTGGTCAACTGAGGGTTTGAGCTTGGTTGCAGTTTCTCTGTTGTCTCTTTCAAAGCGAGCATAAAAGTCATTTAGCTCATTCAGGAAGTTGACATCGGTGGCTGCAGGGGTGGAGTGGGTGGGTTTGTAGTCACTGATGGCCTGGATGCCCTGCCACATGCGTCGAGGGTCAGAGTTGGAGAAGTGTCCTCTATCTTCAGCTTGTAGCAGTGCTTGGCCTTTTTGATGCCCCTCTTCAGGTTTGCTCTGGATGTGCTGTAGGCTTGTGCGTCTCCTGATCTGAAGGCAGTATTGCGTGTCTTCAACAGGAGTCGCACTTCCTGATTCATCCATGGCTTCTGGTTTGGGTATGTGGTGATCTGTTTCTGGGTTGTAACACTGTCAATGGTGGTATTAATATAATCCAATACAGAGGAGGTGTAGCAGTCAATGTCTGTGTGAGCACCACTGGTGGCTTGGGAAGCAAACATACTCCAGTCTGTGTGTAGAAACTTTTCCTGGAGTGTGAAATCTACCCCGCAGGCCACACCTTGATGGTCTTCACTGATGGCTTCACACGGTTGATGAGGGGTGTATATTTGGGAGTGAGGAACAGAGATATGTGATCTGATTGTCCCAGGTGGGGGAGGGGTGTCGCCACGTAAGCTCCAGCCATGTTTGTGTAGACATGGTCTAGGGTTTTGTTCCCTCTGGTGTGACAGGAAACATTCTGATGAAATTTGGGTAGCACAGTCTTTAAGTTAGAGTGATTAAAGTCACCGCAACAATAAACGCTGCTTCCGGGTGAATAGTCTGTTGTTTACTGATGGCTGCATAAAGTTCTTTCATAGCAAGCTTGGCATCAGCGTCCGGGGGAATATAAGCTGCAGTTATAATGGTGGAGGTGAACTCCCGGCAGATAGAACGGTCTACATTTAACCATGAGAAACTCTAGGTTAGCTGAACAATGGCTCCCAACAACAGCGGAGTTTGTGCACCAAGCTTTGTTAATATAAATACACAATCCGCCTCCCCTTGTCTTACCGGATCCATCTGTTGTTCTGTCCGCGCGAGCATGTGATGTCCCGTGAGCTCAATAGCAGAGTCTGGTATTCCACTATTTAACCACGTCTCCGTGAAGATAAGGACGTTACAGTTCAGAAGTCTTTTGCTGTGTGTCATGTTGAGTCGAATCTCATCCATTTTGTTCACTAGCGATCGTACATTGGCGAGGAAGATACTGGGTAAAGAGAGCCGGTGAGGTGTTAGCTTTAGCCTAGCTCTAAGTCCTCCCCGTGTACCCCTTCTCTGTTTACGTTCTCGACGCCGCCTGCGAGCACTTCCGCCCGGCCGGGAAGAATGAGCTGCCACCGGCGTCCTAGTGATTTCAGGAGGGAGTCGAAGGATGTCCATAAAACCGTCGGAAAATTGCAAACCAATATCCAAAAGCTCACTCCGGGTGTACGATGTAAAGGCACAACTGTTCTGCACAAACAGACCCGAGATAAGCAAGAGTAATACTGCAAAATTGCAGAAACTCGTAATAGGGAGTTGTTGGCGGTCAAGCTAGCATTGGAAGAATGACGGCACTGGCTGAAGGGAGTCGAACAACCTTTTCTTGTGTGGACTGACCACAAGAATTTGGAATATATACGGTCAGCCAAACACTTGACCTCTCCTCAAGCTCGTTGGTCGTTGTTTTTTACCCGGTTTAATTTTGTTTTGTCATTCCGACCAGGGTCCCGGAATTAGAAATCTAATGCCCTTTCCCGGCAATTCCAGAAGGAGGAGACATCTTCTGAAGTAACTCCCATCTTACCTTCATCCCAGCTGGTAGCAGCCGTCACCTGGCCTATCGAGGAGCGCGTCAAGGCAGTCCTGAACAACCTCACAGCTCCCAGTTCCTGTCCAGAGGGAAAACTATTTGTTCCTGCGGGCCTGCGGTCGGAGATTCTTCAGTAGATCCACTCAACTCACTTGCCATAAGGCCATAGGAGGAGGAGGATGTCCGTGAGTTTGTCACTGTCTGTCCAATTTGCAGCCCTCTCATCATGCTCCATCTGGTCTGCTTCAACCACTTCCGGTCCACAGACAACCGTGGTCTCACATGTCCCTGGATTTTGTTACAGGTCTCCCGGAATCAAATGGTAACAGGGTGATCCTTTCCATCATTGACCACTTCTCGAAGATGACTCACCTCGTAGCCCTGCCTAAGTAGCCTTCAGCAAAAGAGATGGCTGAACTAGTACTCCAGAATGTCTTCCGGATCCATGGCCTACCAATGGACATCGTGTCGGACCAGGGTCCCCAGTTTACGTCCACAGTTTGGTGGGAGTTGTAGTGACCATATGCCGGTCACCGTGAGCACCCCCACAGGTCAACTGGGGTTTACAGCCATAAAACGTCGAACTACGACAATTTATGCCGTAAAACCCCCTTACAGACGCAAGAAAGTGTTTACTTTGCCAGCAGACCAGAGTTTAACAGCTATGTGCTAATGAACCACAGATGGTCTCTCTGTTTTCTAAGGAAAGAAAACTCCGAGATAACTCTCACTTAATGACAATAACCTTCTCCATCTCAAAAGCAGATCAAAGGCGTTATCGCCAGTCCTCAGACTGGCCGGCGCCCGGATGACAAGCATATGCCCTTAGAAATACGACTTTTGTGTATTAGGCCAAACAAAGGATTGAGACTGTCTGAATGATGCAATGCTGCCCTCTAGCGACAGCATGGAGGAACTCTGCGAAATACTTTCCCAATCAAAACTGACTTCTTAACTCCTGTAAACGGAAAGTTTACAAGGACTTGGACTCTTCACAATAAACATTTTTGTGTAATAAAAAGAAAATGTTTAAATGATTGAATGAATGCTTTTCCCACAGGATTTAGAGTTACCCACGGAAAGATACTGTCTCCACCTCAGGGAATGAGCTTACAGTCAATACAATGGTTGAATGAATTTATATGTGTTAACAACATGTTTACAATGCATTCTATCGTTACAAAGCTGCATTATCAAATATATGTGTATGCTTATAATTGTGTTTAACTAAATATGTAATATGTCTTGTGGACGATGAGATTTTGGTTTGAATTACGAACTAGGCGCTTCCCCAAACAAACAGAAACGCCCCAAAGACACACCCCCTCAAGCCAAACAAAACTCTGGCGCACGCCGGAAACACGCTCTTCTCTGCAACGCTCTTGAGCTCTTTCGCAAATCTGTTGAAGCATCTCTTTTTGCTTCTGAAGCTTTTTCTCCTTGTAGGCCCAAGGCCGCAATTTTTTCCTTTGTCCCGAGCAATTTCCGCTTGCGGACTCTTCTCTCTAGACGCCTCTTGTCTTCAAGTTTGGACCGTTTTACCGGCCGGTAAAGGTGATTTTATTTTTAAAGCTGCACATTGCCTTTTTGTTTGACGTCATCTCCGGAGACGCACGGAAAATCTGTAGTTCTGCAAAGGACACAGATCTACGCCAAAACCCTCACAGCCGTTTTTACGCCAGAGAAAACGACTCCTGAGAGAACCTTTTTCAGTGATCCAGTTATTGTTTTCAAAGACTCTAATCTGTTCTTGCCTAAATGCCAACGGCAAGGAAAGAGGACCTCACGGCTCTATACAGTTGACGCCTTCCACAGCTCCAGCCCACCGGTAGGCCGCGAAACCAGCCAGCGGCCCCCGGTCAGTCAGTGACGGACGAACTTGTGTAAGCGGCATCCCTTCATTCCCTACGGCCTGCTCCAGGACCGAAGCAAAACTTTGGACCTGCCACGGAACCACGGAACCGGTGCCAGCAACAATAAGTAAGCCGCACTTGACATAAAAGAGTTTGGCGTTAAACTGTATCCCATTAGCCCATGTTCATTCATCTATCTCCTACCTCAATCCGTTATAATAACCAGTAATTATAAATTATCAGCCGAGTTTTAACCAGACAAAATATCATCATCCACAAAGTTCTAGTCAATAATTTTGTGTTTCTCATTTTGTTTAATCATTATTCCCATTATATGTCAATAATTCATCCTTTGTGTCCTTTCCCATCCATCATGTTAATTTTGTATAATCTTTAATAAAACCCCATAAAATGTTAAAGATTCTGATTTGGTTTTTATGATTATTTCAGGATTATATCCGAAAACAGGTTTAGAATTCTCTTCCTTCAGATTAATTGAGACTTAATCAATATAATCAGTTTCCCAGAATCATCTGGGTGGTGCCCCCTTTTAACGAGACAATTTTGATAATAAAATATTAATTAATAATTTACCCAAATTAATAAATTAATATTTCTTATTACATCATATATCATAGCTCATACACTACATATTATTTTTGGTGCCCCGTGTGAGGCCTGAAAGGTTATGTTCTGAAATTTAATCATTTTTATAATTATTCATTAATACCCTTTTGAAAAACCCAAATCGCTGTTCCACTGAAAAGCTGTGTTTTTATCCTGGCTATATGTCTGAAGCAATGTGTTAAATGTGTGTACGTTGTGTTGCTTGGTTGTTATAAAGCGCTTGTGAAATTGTTCTCAGAATTTGAAAATCAGCTGGCCTGATATTTCATAAAACTCCGAGAATTTATTCTTGTACGTACAGTAATATGTCCTGTGAATTCCAGGTTGCTAAGTTGTTTTAGTGGAAGACAAAACGCTTGGTTAAAGTGGAAGCCGGGTTAGAGCCGGTTTTTATTTGAGTTGTTGATATAAATGCATGCTTAAACACCACAAATTGCATTTTTAAATGGCCCATGACAATTGAGAATTGCCGAGTTTGCACCGGGATTCAGGAAAAATTGTCCAATATCACGTGAATCTAGACATATTTTCTTAGTCGTCCGAGTTTGCACCGGGACTTAAGATTAATTTGTCCGTCTAGAAAGTCAAATCTGTAGGCGCCCAACGGATTTGAAAACTGCTAGACCTTACGGAGACTTTAGCACTGCTAAATCTCCAAGCTAACCAGCTGATAGCTGTTGTTGAACGTTAATGCTTTGTGCAAAAAGGCCACGTGCTCGTGTTAAAAACGGGACCCGCTGAGGTCTTTGTTTAAACGTGTAAAGCTGCTTGGGGCCTAGTCTTCCCTTGGGTGAAGCTAAAGAGCTAAGCTTAGCTTACACGCGTCTTCCTGGGGGCGTGTCAGAAACGTCACCCCCGGAACCAGAGACTCACGAGAGCCTCTACTGCCCCCTTTGGAGAAAGGCGGCACAACCCAGACTCACCAAGAGTCTCTACCGCCCCTAGCGGAAACTAGAGGCGTAACACCCATAATTCCTTAGAGAGCTCTGTGCCTCCCCCTGGTGGCCACTCTAAGTAATTACACCCCTGTCCTGAAATTAATGACGCTTAGAGCTTCTTACAAACTTAAACAATAGTTTAAAGCTTTCATTGACACCGAGATACCTCAGTAATTAAACTTTAGTGGTAATTACCCTCTGTTTTAACCCTACTCAATTCAAGGACCCTGTTAACTGCACTGCTGTTGGTTTAATGCCTGCTTTATCTGCATACCTGCAAACCTCTGCTATGATAATGCTAATGATTGTTACATGATTGATTGAATGTTTCTGATAACGGTTAAATGCACAATATGTTTTGAGACTGAACTTAACTCATATTGCTGTTTATCACGCCTGTTTTGAGAAGCTTTGTTATTTAACCCATACATTTAATGCAAGACTGCTTATGATTTTCTCCCTGCATAGGATCTGTTAAATTTGAATGACGCATTAAAAGCTTGTTCACCCAGCTGCATGTTCACCCACTGCTGTTAAAGTTAACCAAATAACTTATTCTTGCATGTGCCCTGTCATAAGCTGTGAGATAAGCTGATTACATGCCTGCATTTTGAATTTAATTGCCATTGCTGATACCTGCTTGAAGTTGCTTGACCCACCAACTAACTTCTTTTAATTGTATTGCAAGAATTCCTCCCTTTATTGATTTAAATTTGACTTAGTCAATTTAATCCACTTTTATTGAAATTTGGAATTTAATTGAAATTTTTATTTCTTTTAAATTAATTTCGAAATTTTAATTTTAACTTTAATTTTAATATTAATTTTAATTTTTGATTTTTTTTTTATTATTGAATTTTTTTTTTATTTTATTCTCAAGTTTATTTTATTCTTTTAGCTTAATATCTAGAAACACCGTTTCTGCTTCAGTGAGGAATTCTCTAAATACTGTCTGATTGTCACTTCTCTTCTCTCTGCGTGTACCCCACAAGTATCCACTCTATCTTTACAGATAAACCTAATTAGCTGTAATTAACATACTAGCCCGATAGAACCACATCCCTCAACATGTCTGACGAGTCCGCAGGCTCGTCCAGTTCCATCAGCCCTCTAGACCAGTTAGATGAAGTCCTGAGTGAGTTAACAGAGAAATTAAGTCCCCAGTACGTAGAAGAGATTCGGGCCACCAAGCCCGAAGAACTCAGAGCTACTCTAGGCTCCCTGGTTAGCATAGCACTAACCACCGCGCCAAAGGACAAAAGCCTACCAACGCTGCTAGGGCAAATGGCTATTGTCATGCGCGCTCAACAGAAACACACAGAGGATCTCTTGGGACACAGTCATGACAAAATAAAGAGCCAAAAGCACGACCTCGCCGCCCTCCAACGCAACCACGCAGGGTTGATTCAGGAGCTCCGGTCGACCAAGGAATCCAGGGATGATTTCGAAAAACAAACCCAAGAGCTACGGTCTTTGGTCAACACCCTCCAAGGGACTGACCCGGACTCTGAGGAGTTACGGACAAAACTCCAGCAAACTGAGGAAACTCTCAGCGAGTTAAAGCAGGAACTGAACGACACAAAAGTTGCGCGCGTCATGGCAGAAATCGAGCTCCGTCGCCAAGCAGGTGAGTATGAACCTCTGCAGGAGGAACTCACCAAATCAGGACAAAGTGCACAGGTGACCGCAGAAATGCTAGCTCAGGCGACTCAGCGAACAGAGTCCCTGGAAGCACAACTGGAGACTCTCACTCACCAGAGAGACCTAGACCGAAGGCTCCTTGACCAACTTCGAGCCCAAGTAACCGGAACCGCTCAAAAGCGGCCAGGAAAGACAACGGAGTTTAAAAGCACTCCGAACCTAGAGCCGGTTACTCCAGTATACCGACCTATAGGGCAAGAGGACAGCTTCCTGGAGGGAGCTACCTCACAAACCATCCCGGCGTTCCTGATTCAGCCACGGCGCTTTGACGCAATGGAGAGAGAACGAGCCTCGAGCCCGACCCTCTTTTCGCATGCTACCACGCGTAGGCCACCGGACTTTCACCCCCATGCTACCACGCGTGGGCAATCGGACTTTGACCCACAACCAGGTCCAACTCGGAGACATGTGGGCTACGGTCTCACTGACCGAGACCTCGACAGACTCGCGCGTCATATCACTCGCTTTGAGCCCCATCAAGGAGCGGCTCACGACACTAGCGCGTATCTTCGAGACATTGACTTCTACCTCCAGAGGGTACCAAACGCTACCGCAGAGGATAGAATCTTCTTAATTAAGCTCACATCAAGCAGGGATGTTAGTAGCTTTATCGAACGTCAACCGCCTCGAGTCCAAGCTGACTTTGACCTCCTTCGCGAAGCCCTCATGGAGGAATTCTCTGACGTCACAGTAAATGTGGGTCTGACCGCCGCCCTGATGGTCAAACAGGCACGGCAAGAGTCCCCACAGCTTTATTATCAACGCTTACGCAAAGCGTACTTTGGTCCACTCAATGAACCAGACATGGAGGAAGACAAAAATTTCAAAGCTCTTTTTGTTCAAAACCTCCATCCAACTACCAGCCATCATCTTGGCGTTTCTGCATGTCCACTAACGCAGACCAGCCGCCAACTCCGCGAGCTGACCATGCGAGCATTCACTAAACAGAGGCTAACTCAGACCAGACATCATGAGCCAGCCGCGCTCTTAACTGTAGATCGGAGTTTAGCACTCGAAGGAGCACCCACCTCCAGACAAAGGGGGCCGGAAACCTCCCGCTTCCCGGACGGGAAGAAGGGACCTCGGCCACCCAGAGGTGAACCAGGTCAACACTCGACCTGGACTGAACGTAGACCAAACGATCAGGGTCCTCAAAGGAAACCCCGGTTCGAGAATAAACCTCAAACCAATGCCCACCGAAGCAAAGGGGGGTCCTACCCAGATCGTGAAGACCGGAGAAATCATTCCCGTGGGTCACAAGACCAACGATCTGCCGGAAGGCAGTCCACCTGCCGAAAGACGTAACAATACGAGAGACCGAGCCCCTGAAGCTCAGACTGATCGCACGAGAAACCCCGCTGGCGAAAGTAGTCTGACTACAGAGGAAGCTCAGGCCATAGAACGCATACTCAGACAGAAACACCCTTTCACCAATTCCTGGGTCACCTAACTGAAAAGGGAGTAGCTCGAAAGCTTTACCTCTCTGTCTTGTTAGAAGACCACTTGACACATGAAGCACTTCTCGACACAGCCGCTGACATCAGCCTAATCTCAGGCAACCTGTTCAGATCACTCCAGGCTATAGCGAGAAGGTCCCACAGGGACTTGAAGTCCCACCCGTGCGTCCTAGAGATAAGGCCCTACTCGGATGATCGGACGATCATCAACGAAGTTGCCTTAGTACAACTGTCCATCGGACCAATGACACTGATACATCCAGTGTACGTGTCCCACCTTGACAATGTCCCACTCCTGATTGGCAAAGACATCCTCAATCGCTTCGAACCACTGATCGATTTCAAGCAGCTAAAGATTTGGGCACAAGTGCGAGAACCACTTCCAATCTCTCTGACTGAATCTCAGTGCTATGCGATCGAAAGGTCCTCGCCAGTAGACAGGGTCGCCACCGACAACGCTGGAACTGCAACCACGCAACCTCGGTGCGAACCAAATCCCTTTGAATCGCGTGATAGCTTCCTATACACGCTGGAAAACCCCTTAGTGATGACACCCAAAATCATCAATGGCATCGCACTGGAAGCAACTCCAGTCGACGATATCGTCATGGCCTTATGGGCCGACAAATCTGCAATCAGCCTAGAGCTGTATGACACTTTGACGCGGGTAAACCCGAGCCTGACCTTCGTAAAGAAACACATTCGGTTCCCGGCTAACCCCACACCGACTCATGTGTTAACCACCGTAGGTCTCTGCTCTGTCACCACACAATGGAACAAAAGAGAACTGACACACACCTTTGCTGTCATCCCTGATCTTCCACATTCAGTGTACATTGGGGCTGACATGCTGGTCAGACTCGACGTCCAAGTTGATACCATCAACAACGTTCTTTGGTCCCTAACGGGAGTACAAAAAGATTCACCCGAGTTGACCGAAGAAAACTTGAAATCGGGACAAACCATACCCGGCGTGTGCCAGGTAAGTAACGACTACCACCTCACGGTACCGCCGCGTAGCACCTTGTCCATACGTTTAAAAGTCGTCCCCGGACAACAAGCTAACTCCTCACAAGCGTTCTTCCAACCTTCGCCTCTGTTCTTTGAGTTAGGCTTGTCTGTTCAGGCAACACCCTTGGTCGAACTCCACTCTCGATCAATGCAGGTGCTAGTGCAGAACCCCACTGCAGATAGCATCCATGTCCCAAAATCCACTCCTTTGGGTTGGCTGGTGGACGCCAGATTTCATGACTTTGAGCTCAGACTCCCGGTCATAGGACGTATGCCACCCTCACTCCTGCCTGAACAGCAGGAGACCGAGGTCGTATACACTAAACCTTCCGGGGTAATTGCCATATACCCCTCACTTACGGTTGACACCGACACTATCTGCAGGGTCGATCTGGCTGATGACAGGGAAATGGTCCTACAGACAGTCTCCCTGCTCTCCATCGATGCAGATACGAACTCGACCGCGACGATACCGAGTGACGTCACCACGGACGGTCAAGTAACAACAAAGGCTGACTCTGAAACCAAACCGGATTTCGAGTCCCAGTTGGAACAAACACTGGACCTGGCTGACGCTATCAATACCGAGGAGGAACGCGACCTGGTGCGCCAGGTCCTCCTCAAATATCGTACATCCTTTGCGAAGGACTCCCTGGATTGTGGTTTAACTCCCATCCATACAGTCCGCATTCCAACAGCCGCAAACGCGCCTCCAGCTTATGTACGTCAATACAAAATACCCCTGGCGTCTTACGAACCAATACAGGAAATCATAGACGACCTTTTGAACAAGGGCATAATCCGCCCATGCAACAGTACTTATTCGGCTCCTATCTGGCCAGTGCTCAAGCCCAACGGCAAGTGGCGACTGACAATTGACTACCGTCAGCTGAACAAAAGCCCCACTGTCCAGGTGGCCACGACCCAACTTGGCCAAGAACTGCCCAAGGTACGAGACGCCAAGTACTTCTCTACACTGGATATAGCCTCCGGCTTTTGGACCATCCCAGTAGATCCACAGGATCAACACAAACTTGCTTTTACGTTCGCCAATCGGCAATATTCTTTCACCAGATGCCCATTCGGGTACTTGAATTCCCCTGCCGAATTTAACATCTTCCTGAACAAAGCATGCCCGGATGCCACTAGCCGCGGAACGCTCATCTACGTAGATGACATTCTAATGCGCACTGCGACATTTCATGCGCACATTGAAGAGATTGATCACGTGCTGAAGCAGCTCACCACCGCTGGCGCGAAGATCTCTCTGGAAAAATGTCAATGGTGTAGAAAGAAGGTAAACTACGTGGGCCTTCTAGTCGTCGCTGCTGGTGTTGAACCACAGGTCAGTCGACTTCATTGTATCGCCAACCTAAAACCGCCATCCAACTTGTCAGAACTCCGCAGCTTCCTGGGAGTCTGCAACTACTCTCGACAATTCGTCGAGGATTATGCGGCATTGGCTAAACCACTGACTGACCTTCTCAAAAAGGACACTGCCTTTGAGTGGGGTCCCCAACAGGAACAGGCAATGAAGGCGCTCCAGCAAAAGCTGTGCGAAGCCCCTTGTCTGGCTTACCCGGACCACACCAAAGTCTTCCACCTGGAGGTAGGCTTCTCAAGCCACAGCCTCAGTTCGGGCCTCTATCAGGTCCACGACACGGACAAGAGAGTAGTGGCCTACGCCAGCAAAACTCTCTCCGGTCCAGAGACTAAGTACACGGACTGTGAAAAAGCCCTCCTATCCACAGTTTGGGCTGTGAAACACTTTGCCCACTACTTAGGAGGCCAAAAGACGATTGTCAACACCAATCACCAACCGGTGACTTTCTTGACGAGTCAGAGACTCAGGGACGGCGTAGTGACCAATGCCCGTGTGGCATCTTGGCTCATGGCTCTCCAAAGCTTCGACGTGGAGATACGCTATGCCCAAAACCACAGGTCATATTTGGGCATGGAGCTTGCCGCATGACAACAATGCGCAATTGACACACCCGCCACAGCCGCCCCACCAAACGAATACACACCCACCTTAACAACACGCCACCACTACTTCGATGCGAACGTATGCCAAGACATGACAACCGCATATGTCGATGGATGCTCGTTCCACCACGAAGCTCTGGTTCGCGCTGGTGCAGGTGTAGTTTGGCTCAATGACACTCCCTATGAGCCACAAAAATTCCAGTTAGGACCCCAATCTTCGCAATACGCTGAGATTGCAGCTGTCCTTATAACCATCCAGTTGGCAGTGGCCAAGCAGACCAAACTGCTCGTGATTTGTACAGACTCAAATTACGCTCGCCTCAGTTTCTCATGCCACCTGCCACTATGGAAGAACAATGGTTTTCTCACATCCGCGAAGAAAACCATTAAACACAAAGACATGTTTCTGGTATGCGACGGTCTGGTCGAAGACCATGACATGCAAGTATACTGGAAGAAGGTCAGAGGCCACTCGCGGGCCCCTGGACTTGACAAAGATCTGAATGACCACGCAGACCGTATGGCGAAAGAAGGTGCTCTTGATGGTACGCCCTGGCAATTCCAGCCCGACCTCGTGTACAATCGACCCCTTCCCACCCATCCCACCCATTCTGTCTGTCTAGTCACCCGATCAAAGGCGACCGCAACCGACGCCTCGGTTCCGGCCCCAGCAGCTGCATTGGTGGTTGCTCCGACTTTTGCTGATTCCGACCTAGTTGCCCTTCAGGCAGCGGATCCGGCAATCAACAAACTGATCCTCCATCTGTCAGACCCCGCGTCTCACACCGTTGTAAACACTGACACTTCCTCCGACGCGTATTGTAATGGCAATCTTTACTTTGCTGTACCTTTAGCCTTTCATGTATCTTTGCCATCATGCACAGGTAGGAGTGAAGTTGTACGCAGACACACAAAGCCTTTCCAAGATTATTGCAGTTGAGGTTTGTAGTTTATTGCAAGTAAACGAGTACAAAACAGATGAACATACCAGTTAATTTTTATCCATGGTCTATGATCTGGGCCATGTGCTCTTTGGTCTGGTGAGAACTGTGTGTGCTCCCCCTCCCTGTGTTTTCCACTTCCTGTAACCTATGCCCCCTATATACAACCATGTGCATCTAATCACTGCCACCTAGTGTCCAAAACAATAATTTAAATATATTCAAACAATATAAAATATCATGCCAACAATAAACATAAATGGCTCCTACACACCGGCCCCTAATCGCTTATAACAATTACTAAAATGTGTGTGTTGGCATTTAATCCTCTTTAGTGATTCTTCTGTCTTCTTTCTTTTTTTTTTTTTCCAAAATTGTCATTCTTAGGGCCAGAGGTTCCAGAACATGGCACCTGGTGGGATCTGGTCTTTACCACCAGTCCTTGCTAAATCTCAGTCTCTTTTATCAGACATATCTTTGTTATTGGTCTTTCCAATATATTGTTTTTTGTCTGAAGTCGAACGGTACGCACAAGGCCTTGTGCATCTGTTTTCGTCTCCAGTATTCTGCCCATTAACCAGGAGCCTCGTGGTGCAGTGGAGTCAACTACCACAACTATGTCACCTGGAGCAAAGTTCCTTTTTACTTTTGACCACCGCTGTCGTTCTTGGATTAAAGGCAAGTACTCCTGTGTCCACCTTTTCCAGAAGAGATCTGCCATGTATTGTACTTGTCTCCATCTGCGTCTTAGGTATAAGTCCTCTTTTACGAATAGTCCCGGCGGTAGTATTGGCTTGGTTTTCAACAGAAACCAAGCCAATACTACCGCCGGGACTATTTGGGGTGAGGTTTGGGGTGAGTGCTTCTAGGTCCATTGGGTCCTCTGAAAGCTTTGTAATGGGTCGATCATTTAAGATTGCTTCAACTTCACAAATTAAAGTTTGCAATCCTTCATCATCCAGAACTTGTTGGCTAAGAACAGAGCGCAGCACGTTTCGAACCATGCGGATCAAACGCTCCCATACACCTCCGTGATGAGATGCTGCTGGGGGGTTAAAGTACCATTTTATTCCCTTCTGAAGCATAGCAGTCTGGATTTTGTCCTGATTCAAGGCATTGAGTGCTTCTCTCAATTCTCGTTCAGCTCCAATAAAGTTTGTGCCATTGTCTGATCTTAAAGGCAACACTTGACCTTGTCTACAAATAAATCTTCGTAATGTATGGATGCAGGAGTCTGTGTCAAGAGTATATGCAACTTCCAGATGTACTGCCCTGCTTGCCATGCAGGTGAAGATTACGCCATATCTCTTAACAAGACTTCGTCCTCTCTTGACCTCTATAGGACCGAAGTAGTCTACTCCTACATCTGTAAATGAAGGCTTGTCTGGTAGAATCCTTTCCAGGGGTAAGTCTGCCATTTTCTGTTCTCCAACTCTTCCCCGTTGTCGTTTGCACACAACGCAGTCTGTTATGATCCTTCTTGCTGCCGAGTTAGCTTTCATAATCCAGTATTTTTTACGGAGTCGGGAAAGCATATGATTTCTTCCTCCGTGGCCAATTTGTTCATGGATATGTCGTAGCAATAGTGTGGATATGTGCAGGTCTTTCGAGAGAATAACTGGATGCTTGGCCTCTTCAGGCATCGCTAGTCTACTCAGGCGGCCACCTACTCTCAGAAGTCCATCATCCAACACCGGGTCCAGTTTGTACAGATGACTGCTTCTTTTAACACCATTGTTACCAGCCTCTAGCGTAGATAGTTCTTCTTCAAAGCTTTGTCTTTGACTGAAAGAAATAACTGCACGTTCTGCTTGCATCAGGTCCTCAGGATTTAAACACTGTCTTTGGAGTGTTGCTTTAAAAACTTGCATCTCTTTCAATTGGCTGGACTCATCTTTAAAGCTACTCGCAGAAGTCTGAATCTCCTTTCTTTTTCTAGTCAGCAGTAACATAGTTGCTTTTACTTTAAGTAGCCAAGCTACAGCTGTCATCAGACGTCTCCATGAAGAGAAATAACTTAACAGAGAGCTGGTTGGGTTCAATGGACCTTTAACAATGAGGTTGCTTGTGATGTCTTGCTTGATTTCCGGATCATTGGCAGAGATTGTAGTTTCCAAATGAGGTTTCTGCCATTCTCTGTCTGGTTGACAGAGAAACTCTGGTCCCTTAATCCATCTCTTGCAGCTTAAGAAGCGGTTTGCTGTTAGCCCCCTAGAGGCTTCATCTGTCGGATTTTCCTTTGTACTAACATATCTCCATTGTGACACATCAGTAGTATCCCTTACAAAGGAGATCCTATTTGCTACAAATGTTCGGAAACGTTTGGTTTCGTTGTTGATATATTTCAGCACTGTTGTGCTATCAGTCCAGAAGATGGATTTGTTCAACTGAAGCTGTAATTCCTTCTGAAGCATTATGTCAACTTTGACGGCTAGAACTGCAGCTGTGAGCTCCATTCTGGGAATCGTTACTTGCTTTAATGGTGATACTCTTGCTTTCCCGATCAGAAATCAGAATCAGAATCAGAATCAGAAAGAGTTTTATTGCCAAGTATGCTTGCGCATACAAGGAATTTGTTTTAGTGACATAAGCTGCCAGTACACAGAGACACCAACACACAGACAGCAAATAAGTGTATAAACAAACAACAAATAAGTGTATAAACAATATAAACAATTGTGCTATAAATGATGATTGAATAGGATTGAATAAGATGCAGGGATGTACTAGGATGGAGGGGTAACAAATGAATATAAGAATATTGCACTTTTTTTTTTTTTTGCATAAGCATAAGTGGGGAACATTTAACTGTTTGTGAGGTAGATTGCCTGGGGGAAGAAACTGTTTTTGTGCCTTGCTGTTCTGGTATTTGCGGCTCTGAGGCGCCGGCCAGATGGCAAAAGTTCAAAAATGGGGTGACTTGGGTGTGAGGGATCCAGAGTGATTTTATGAGCCCTTTTCCTCACTCTGGTTATATACAGTTCTTGAAGGGTGGGCAGGGGAGCACCAATAATCCTTTCAGCAGTCCGAACAGTTCTCTGTAGTCTTCTGATGTCTGATTTTGTTGCTGAGCCAAACCAGACAGTTATAGAGGTACACAGTACAGACTCAATGACGGCTGAGTAGAACTGTTTCAGCAGCTCCTGTGGCAGGTTAAACTTCCTCAGCTGGCGGAGGAAGTACAACCTCTGCTGTGCCTTTTCACGATGGAGTCAATGTGAATGTCCCACTTCAGGTCCTGTGAGATGGTAGTACCCAGGAATCTGAATGACTCCACTGCGGTCACAGTGCTGTTTATGATGGTGAGTGGGGAAAGTGCAGGGGGGTTTCTCCTAAAGTCCACGGTCATCTCCACTGTTTTGAGCGTGTTCAGCTCCAGGTTGTTAAGACTGCACCAGACAGCCAGCTGCTCAACCTCTTGTCTGTAAGCAGACTCATCACCGTCCTGGATGAGGCCGATGACTGTAGTGTCATCTGCAAACTTTAGGAGCTTGACAGAGGGGTCTTTAGAGGTGCAGTCGTTGGTGTACAGGGAGAAGAGCAGAGGGGAGAGAACACATCCCTGAGGGGCACCAGTGTTGGTGGTGCAGCTGTTTGACATGAATTTCCCCAGTCTCACTAACTGTTGCCTATCTGTCAGAAAGCTGGTGATCCACTGACAGATAGAGCTAGGAACAGAGAGCTGGGTCAGTTTGGTCTGAAGGGCTGTTGGGATGATGGTGTTGAAAGCCGAACTAAAGTCCACAAACAGGATCCTCACATAAGTCCCTGTTTTGTCCAGATGTTGCAGGATGAAGTGCAATCCCATGTTGATTGCATCATCCACGGACCTGTTTGCTCGGTAAGCAAACTGCAGGGGTCCAGTAAGGGTCCAGTGATGTCCTTCAGATAACCCAGAACCAGTTTTTCAAACGACTTCATGACGACAGACGTTAGAGCCACAGGTCTGTAGTCGTTAAGTCCTGTTATCTTGGGTTTCTTTGGGATGGGGATGATGGTGGAGCGTTTGAAGCAGGAAGGCACTTCACACAACTCCAGGGATCTATTGAAGATCTGTGAAAAGATGGGGGCCAGCTGGTCAGCACAGGTTTTCAGACAGGCTGGTGTCACGCCATCTGGGCCTGGTGCTTTTCTTCTTTTGTTCTTCTTGAAGACCTGGCACACATCAGCTTCACAGATTTGAAAAGCAGGAGGTGTGGAGAGGGGAATTGCAGGAGGTGTTAATGGTTGTGTAGGGAGATGGTCAGAGTGGGTGTTGGGGTTTCAAATCTACAGTAAAACTCATTCAGGTCGTTGGCAAGTTGTTGATTAGCCTCAGTGCAGGGGGGTGGTGTCTTGTAGTTTGTGATGGCTCTTAGACCTCTCCACACTGAAGTTGAGTCGTTGGAAGTAAACTGGTCTTCCAACTTTTTAGCATAGGTCTTTTTAGCCGCTCTGATCTCTTTGTTCAGTGTGTTCCTGGCCTGATTGTACAAGACCCTGTCCCCATTTCTGTAGGCATCCTCTTTGGCCTGACGAAGATGTCTGAGTTTTACTGTAAACCATGGCTTATCATTGTTGAATGTTAAATAAGTCCTGGTAGGAATGCATACATCCTCACAGAAACTAATGTAGGATGTTACGGTCTCTGTGAGTTCGTCCAGATCGGTGGCAGCAGCTTCAAAAACACTCCAATCAGTGATGTCAAAACAAGATTGTAAATCCTGCTCTGTTTCGCTGGTCCATCTCTTCACAGTCTTTACTACGGGTTTAGCAGATTTAAGTTTCTGCTTGTAGGACGGTATATAAGATGAACTGTGACAGTGATCAGAAACGTCCCAAAGCTGCTCGTGGAACAGAGTGGTATGCATCCTTTATTGTGGTGTAACAGTGATCCAAAATATTACTGTCTCTGGTGGGACATGTAACATGCTGTCTGTATTTTGGGAGTTCACGGGAGAGATTGGCTTTATTAAAGTCCCAAGAATGATTAAACAGAGTCCGGGTGTTGTTGTTCTGTCTCTGTGATCTGATCAGCGAGTTTCTGTAAAGCTGAACTCACATGCGCTTGCGGAGGGATGTAAACACTGACCAGAATGAACGAGTGAAACTCCCGCGGCGAATAGAACGGCTTGCAGTTGACAAACTGCATTTCTAGATCAGGACAGCACATCTTCTTTAGCACAGTTACATCTGTGCACCACCGTTCATTGATGTAAACGCATGTCCCGCCGCCGCGTGATTTCCCCGTAGATTCTGATTCGCGATCCGCTCTGAACAGCTGAAAGCCCGGCAGATGGAGCGCTGTCCGGTATGGCGTCATTCAGCCAGGTTTCCGTGAAACACAGAGCAGCAGAGTGTGAGAAATCCTTATTTGTCCAAGAGAGCAGAAGGAGTTCGTCCGTTTTGTAGGGTAGAGAGCGGAGATTTGCGAGATGGATGCTAGGCAACGGCGTTCGAAATCCGCGCTTCCTGAGTCTGACGAGCGCTCCGCCGCTTCCCGCTCTGGCCCTGAAGCGCTTTGATCAGCGCCGCGCTCCTCCGATAACAACGTTCAGTAAAACGTCTGAATAATTTAAATCCGGTAAAAGATCTTGTGGTGTGTTCTGCCGAATGTTCAGCAGTTCATCCCTGGTGAAACTGATCGTGTTTGTTAAATAAAAAAACAAAAACAGTACAAACACTGGAGAGCCAAGCACTGAGGCAGCCGTGCGCGGCGCCATCTTATCATAAAAGCAACATGCACCTCCTTGTCGTTGTTTTCCAGTCTTAGGTATGTAACCGTACCGTATCCACTCTCACTGGCATCTGAAAAGTGGTGTAACTGTGCATTTCTGATTTGACCAAAGTTTGTGGGCTTCATGCAACGGTCCACTTTAACCTCTGTCATCTGGTTTAGATCTGCCATCCATCTTGTCCACTGCTGAGAAATAGTTTGGGGTATGTTTTCATCCCATCCAAGGTTTTTTTTACAGAGTTCCTGCATAATCAGTTTGGCTGGCAGAATAAATGGTGCAAGGAATCCCAAAGGATCGTATACAGAGCCAACAACGGACAAGATGCCGCGTCTGGTGTATGCTCGTGGCTGCGCTGTAATTCTGAACATGAACACATCTGTTTCAACGCACCAGTGCAATCCTAGTGCTCTTTCCATCGGCAGGTTGTCCCTGTCCAAGTCTAACTCTTTTGTCTCTTTGGTTCAGTTTTCTTGTGGAATGGATGCCAATACTTTACGTCTGTTGCTGATCCACTTTGACAGTAGGAATCCTCCCTTCTGGCAGAGAGCAGTCAGGTCTCTTACCATAAGAACAGCATCCTCTTCGAAGGACATGGATTTCAAACAATCATCTACGTAGAAGTTGTTCTTTACGGTGTCTATAACCTCTGCTGGAAAGTGAGTTTTGTTATCTTCAGCGGTCCTTTTTAGTGCAAAGTTTGCACAACTTGGTGATGACACCGCTCCGAAGAGGTGTACTTTCAAACGGTATTCGACAAGATCCTGCTGCACATCACCATCAGGCCACCATAGGAATCGTAGATAGTCTATATGTTTTTCTGACACTTTGACCTGGTGAAACATCGCTTTGATGTCAGCCATCAGGGCAACCGGCTCTTGTCTGAATCTGATGAGTACTCCGATGAGTGAATTGGTAAGATCTGGACCCTGTAGCAATTGTTCATTGAGTGATGTTCCCTTGAAGCCAGCACCGCAGTCGACCACTCTTAAGGTTCCTTTCCTCGAGTGATACACCCCGTGATGTGGGATGTACCAGACTTCCCCATCATTACGATTCAGTTGATCCGCTGGTATCATTTCAGCATAGCCGTTGTCAATCATTTCTTTGAGAAAAGTTGTATATTCATTATGAAACATCTCATTTTTACTAAACTTGCGTTTCAGGCTTTGGATACGTTGCTCTGCTATGCAACGGTTATTTGGCATGCTGGGATTTTCTTGCTTGAAAGGTAAGTCTAGGCAGTAGTGACCATCTGTCATTTTTGTGGAGTGTTTCACAATATCCAAGAATTTTATTTCTTCTCTGTACATTTCCTCTGTTTCCTTGCTGGTTACTTCATTGAAGTCATGATTGTATTGTTTGACCAGTAGCTCCTCTAGATTCACTATAGACATTCGATTGACAGCAGCAACAGGGCAGCCATTCTCATCCCTGATGTCGCAGTCTCCTCTCAAGGGACCATAGATGACCCACCCCAGTAGGGTCCTCACAGCGTATGGTCCATCCCCTTGGCTATTGACCACCTCCCAAGGTTCCAATACCTTAGACGCATTTGTGCCGATGAGCAGGTCAATGTCAGCATTGATTTCATGAATCTTGACATCCTTCAAGTAAGGCCATTGATTCAGGTCTTCTTGTCTGGGAATGTTGAGCCTGGAGACAGGCATGATCTTATGTGTAAATACATTGGACAGTTGTATGAAATCATTTCTGTCAAGACTTGATATCTATAAACCCGAGATATGATGACTGGTCACATGTTTCACTTGGTTCATTGTACGCAAAAGAATACTAGCCTTTTGTCCTGTGATATTCAGTCTTCTCATCATTCTTTCTGTGCAGAAGATAGCTGAGCTTCCATGATCCAAAAATGCATACGTTTGCAATACTGTGTCACCCTTGGTGGTCTTTACTTGTACCGGAACAATAGAGAAGAGACAGGCTTCTTCACCGGCCCCAATATGCCCACATGTATGAGGTGAGAGAACAGTATTGCTCTCAATTGATTTCTCACTCAGTTCTGTTTTCTTTCCCATGTCCTTTTGTTCAATGTGAAGTATTTCCGGATGATTTTTGTTGCACATGTCACAAGTCAACCGACTATTGCAGTCTTTGCTCATGTGTCCTACCTTCAAACATCCGAAACAGACTCCGTTTTTCTTTAAGAAGTCAATTTTTTCCCTGTGCATCTTTTTCCTGATTTGTGGACACCGCACCAATGTGTGACCATCTCTATCACAGAACAAACAGAAATTTTGAGAATTAGTGGCAGATAAATTTTTCATTCCATTTGTTGTCATTTTTTCTTGTTTTGGTGTTTCTACAGGTGTTACAGTAGTTACAAAACTGCTTCCTCTTGGTCTCAGATTTTCTCTTGCTTTAACAAAGCTTTTGACAGATGTATTTGTCTTAGCATCCTGTATGTTTCCAAAAAGTGGATCCGACAATATCTTCACTTGTCTCTCCATGAAGTCTACCTAGCTCGACGTCCATGTTGTTCCTGGAGCTGACATGCCCTATTCCTCCACTTGTCTCTGAGCTTGTAAGGCAGTTTCAGAAGAATGGTCTTCATACTGGAAGCAACATTCAACTCTTCCATATAGGTGAGCTGTTCCATTGCATTACAACAACCTCTCAGGAATAATGAAAACGCTTGCAATGCTTTCACATCCTCTGGCTTGATTGCTGGCCAGGCAAATACTTTGTCCATGTATGCTGTGGAAATCTTATGTTAATTTCCAAAATGTTCTTTAAGTAGATCTTTTGCTCTTTTATAGCCCTCAGCTGAAGACAAATGTTGGCAGCTGCGGACTAAATCTTTTGGATGCCCTCTGGTGTATTGCTCTAAGAAATACAGACAGTCGCTGTAGTCATTTGTCTTTCTTTCCACTCCTCTCTCAAATGCCTTGATGAAAACTCCATATTGCAATGGATCACCATCATAAACAGGAATGTCTCTTGGTGGTAAAGTAGAAGAGAGATTTTGCTGAGCTAGAAGAGCTGTGATGTCACTTTGCCTCTGAATTATGTGATAGATATCACATTGATTAGCATCATTAAATACAGGTTGTTGTGTTAGATGAGTCATATCCTGGGCTCTAACAGATGGTCCATCAGCTCTTTCCTTTGGTCGAACAACCTGTTGCTGGGAAGAAGATTCAGTTTCAGTCCACACCTTAAGTCTTTGTTGCACTTGATCAGGTAAGTAGGTGTTTGCATGTGGATTTAATTTGACTGACGTTTTCCTTTGCGCAGTTCCTTTTCAAATACGACCATCCCATCAGATACTCTTGAGCTGTTTCTTGATTCCATTGATTCAAGTACATTGATTTTTGCATTGGTTGCTGCCAGTTCAGTCTCTAGTTCCAGTTGTTACTTCTTCCTTTTTAGTTGTTCTTCCTGTGCCTCAAGGCCATGCTTTTTCTGCAGAGCGGCAACCCGTTCCATAAGACCAGCCTTTTCTGCCTGAGCTTTAATGCAAGCAGAGGATGTTGACGATGCACGTGATGAAGAGCTTGATTTGTGGCTTGATTTGGGTTTTGACACATTAGAAACACTGTCGTCCGGTGCAATGTCATCTATGATTACGCTTTGAGCAATGGTATGTGTTTTATGCCATTCAACTTCTGAAAGCCATACATTTACATCCTGTATAAAACCATCAAAAGTTTCCATTTTTTGTTGAAACCAGTGATTTTGCTTTTCAAGTTCATTTTCAGGCAATGGTAACTTCACCAATGACTCATGATTTATTTTGGCTTCATCACAGATGTTGATTAATTTAACCAAGTTAGATTGCACTTCATTTGCATTCTCCTTTGATTTCATGAGTTCTTTCTGCAATTCAATTGACCTCTTAGCTTGTTTATATTTCAAGTTTCTTGTTTTATGACAGTTTTCAATGAACATTTCCAAACCTTTAGCAGTGTGTTTAATAACCCTTTTTTCTTTTTCAGAATCCTGTGCAACATCGTCAACTTGTGACCTAATGTCTGGTTTGACAATAGACATATTTTTCACTTTTAGTGTGATCCAGTAAACCACATACTGATGGCAGAATGTTTCAAACAGCTAATATTTGTAGTTACAATATAGGATTCAGTCAACAAATTAGTGTCGCAGTTTCTGGTCACTGTTTCATAGCTTTTCCCATAAAGCTTAATGTTGCACATACCTCTCAGCTTGCGCGTTGTCGTTCAGAGTTTCCAATCTCCATCCATCAGCTACGCACAGGTGTCGTCTATGTTCCGTTCATTGGGAATGGTAGTGTCCAGTTTATGAAAGAAAACAATCTTTATCCAGTTCCAATACTTTTACAGGCTCAATTTTCACTCATAGAGCATTGTTCTCACTTACTGTAATGGCAATCTTTACTTTGCTGTACCTTTAGCCTTTCATGTATCTTTGCCATCATGCACAGGTAGTAGTGAAGTTGTACGCAGACACACAAAGCCTTTCCAAGATTATTGCAGTTGAGGTTTGTAGTTTATTGCAAGTAAACTAGTACAAAACAGATGAACATACCAGTTAATTTTTATCCATGGTCTATGATCTGGGCCATGTGCTCTTTGGTCTGGTGAGAATTGTGTGTGCTCCCCCTCCCTGTGTTTTCCACTTCCTGTAACCTATGCCCCCTATATACAACCATGTGCATCTAATCACTGCCACCTAGTGTCCAAAACAATAATTTAAATATATTCAAACAATATAAAATATCATGCCAACAATAAACATAAATGGCTCCTACACGTATCTCAAAAAGCTTTGGGCTGTTCGTGCCAGACTTCAGCTGCGTCATGGCTTGCTTGTCTATGTCTCTGACACCCTTACTTCACCTGCGTTCGTAGTGCCTCAGAGCCTAAGGGGTGTCATGCTAACGCACGCACATGACGCTCCAGTAGCAGGCCACAGGGTGTACGAGCAACACACCAGGCACTCCAGCAGGTAGTCTACTGGCCACAAATGCAAATGGACGTGGCAGAATATATCAAAGGCTGTTTGGTATGCTGCCAGTTCCAACCTGCAAGACCACTCCACCGTGCACCCTTACAAAGAAGGGGCATCTCATTCCCGTGGTCCGACCTCCAAATCGATTGGATGGGACCCCTGACTAAATCAACAAGGGGCAACAAATACATCCTAATGGTCACCTGTGCCTTCACCAAATGGGTGGAAGGACTTCCAGCCCCAAACGACACGGCACAGACCACAGCCTTTCTACTCAGGAACCACGTGTTCTCCAGATTCGGCCTACCTTGCAAGGTCGATTCTGACCGTGGTACTCACTTTACAGCGGAGGTGATGGGACAACTGTGGCAAACCATGGGCGTGGCGAACTTCCATGTCAGCCACCATCCCCAGTCCTCAGCCCAAGTAGAAAGAGCCAACGAGCGGTGATCGACATCTTAAAGAAGTATGTCGCGTCCAATCACCGAGACTGGGACGTCAAACTGCCCTTGGTCCTGATGGCTATCAGAGCCACGCCACACACGGCGACCGGAGTCTCCCCATTCGAGCTCATGACCGGTAGACAGATGACGCTCCCCCTTCACTTATTGTACCAACCAGGAGAGGCTAACATTGCTACGGCCTACACCACACATCAGTACATGACTGACCTCCAAGCACACCTCAGAACCACCTTCGCCTTTGCCCAGGAAAAACTAGGCAAGAGTGCAGAAGGCCGGAAGGCCTATTATGACCAAAAGTCATCTAGGGATGAACTGCAGGTGGGAGACAAGGTGTGGTATTACATGTTTAGCCAACTCACCGGACAAACGAGCGGTGGTGCCAACCGACTGACGCGGAAATTCCTCCCGCGTTGGGCGGGACCATACGCCATTGTCAACAAGCTCTCCCCGTGGTGTATCAGATAAAGATCACCAAAGGACGAAAGGAACCCACTCTCAAGTGGATACACCGCAACCAGATTAAGTTACACAAAGCCCCCATGGGATCTACAGGGGATGTTCAAACTCCCAAGTAGTTTCCACTAGGCCCCTCAGTCACAACTAACCACTCACTAACAACTGCTAACTCACTTTCATTTTTCCACTTTTCATTGGTAACTGCGGGTAATTCAATAACTATAACTGGTAATTCTGGTATTCACTGTCAGTGAAACAAGTCTCGTTGCGAACGCCACTGTGTGTACCTTGATCAACCTCGGGTCGTCCACAAGCGAATACTGTTAGTAAGTCCACTGTAAAGGCGATTCTACTTGAAATCAGATCAACCAACCACAACAGCAACTCCAAACGGCAGGAAAAACGTGAAGGACACTGTGTCGGTGGTAAACACTCACAGTGAAGCCCTGAACAAAAACCTCCGCACTACAGACTTACTACTGACCATTTTTCACAGTCACTACGTACACACTAAATGATCACGTTGCTGGTAAGCGACACGCTCAGAGGTATCAGCTTCTCAGTGAACAGCCTAGCAATAAGAATTAGATAGTGTGTTTCTTGTATGATCACATATAACCATTATGTGCCTTATATAATTCCCATGTTTATTCTCATCCCTAAAATGCATGCAAACCCCTCCAAATTATGACCCACTAATGTGCTTCACTTTAGTGCAACCGACTTAATAAATTTCAGATAATCAACTTGAGACCTCTCTCTTGTTTATTTATCCCCATTAAGTCCCCTTTTAAGCATTGAACTTAACCTATCTTTCTTGAGCCACAGATATAGGACCGACCAAGTGAAGACCACTTCACACCTATACACACCTGTGGTTCTTTTTAATCATGTTTCCATCTGTACATGTACTGTAACGCCAAACTCTTTATGTGTCTTAACGTGTGGTTTGCTCCCTGGTCACTAAGGATGGTCGACTCGAAGCGTGGAACCCTGCTTCGTCGAAAGGGGGGAACTGTAGTGACCATATGCCGGTCACCGTGAGCACCCCCACAGGTCAACTGGGGTTTACAGCCATAAAACGTCGAACTACGACAATTTATGCCGTAAAACCCCCTTACAGACGCAAGAAAGTGTTTACTTTGCCAGCAGACCAGAGTTTAACAGCTATGTGCTAATGAACCACAGATGGTCTCTCTGTTTTCTAAGGAAAGAAAACTCCGAGATAACTCTCACTTAATGACAATAACCTTCTCCATCTCAAAAGCAGATCAAAGGCGTTATCGCCAGTCCTCAGACTGGCCGGCGCCCGGATGACAAGCATATGCCCTTACAAATACGACTTTTGTGTATTAGGCCAAACAAAGGATTGAGACTGTCTGAATGATGCAATGCTGCCCTCTAGCGACAGCATGGAGGAACTCTGAAATACTTTCCCAATCAAAACTGACTTCTTAACTCCTGTAAACGGAAAGTTTACAAGGACTTGGACTCTTCACAATAAACATTTTTTGTGTAATAAAAAGAAAATGTTTAAATGATTGAATGAATGCTTTTCCCACAGGATTTAGAGTTACCCACGGAAAGATACTGTCTCCACCTCAGGGAATGAGCTTACAGTCAATACAATGGTTGAATGAATTTATATGTGTTAACAACATGTTTACAATGCATTCTATCGTTACAAAGCTGCATTATCAAATATATGTGTATGCTTATAATTGTGTTTAACTAAATATGTAATATGTCTTGTGGACGATGAGATTTTGGTTTGAATTACGAACTAGGCGCTTCCCCAAACAAACAGAAACGCCCCAAAGACACACCCCCTCAAGCCAAACAAAACTCTGGCGCACGCCGGAAACACGCTCTTCTCTGCAACGCTCTTGAGCTCTTTCGCAAATCTGTTGAAGCATCTCTTTTTGCTTCTGAAGCTTTTTCTCCTTGTAGGCCCAAGGCGCAATTTTTCCTTTGTCCGAGCAATTTCCGCTTGGACTCTTCTCTCTAGGCGCCTCTTGTCTTCAAGTTTGGACCGTTTTACCGGCCGGTAAACGTGATTTTATTTTTAAAGCTGCACATTGCCTTTTTGTTTGACGTCATCTCCGGAGACACACGGAAAATCTGTAGTTCTGCAAAGGACACAGATCTACGCCAAAACCCTCACAGCCGTTTTTACGCCAGAGAAAACGACTCCTGAGAGAACCTTTTTCAGTGATCCAGTTATTGTTTTCAAAGACTCTAATCTGTTCTTGCCTAAATGCCAACGGCAAGGAAAGAGGACCTCACGGCTCTATACAGTTGACGCCTTCCACAGCTCCAGCCCACCGGTAGGCCGCGAAACCAGCCAGCGGCCCCCGGTCAGTCAGTGACGGACGAACTTGTGTAAGCGGCATCCCTTCATTCCCTACGGCCCGCTCCAGGACCGAAGCAAAACTTTGGACCTGCCACGGAACCACGGAACCGGTGCCAGCGACAATAAGTAAGCCGCACTTGACATAAAAGAGTTTGGCATTAAACTGTATCCCATTAGCCCATGTTCATTCATCTATCTCCTACCTCAATCCGTTATAATAACCAGTAATTAAAACTTATCAGCCGAGTTTTAATCAGACAAAATATCATCATCCACAAAGCTCTAGTCAATAATTTTGTGTTTCTCATTTTGTTTAATCATTATTCCCATTATATGTCAATAATTCATCCTTTGTGTCCTTTCCCATCCATCATGTTAATTTTGTATAATCTTTAATAAAACCCCATAAAATGTTAAAGATTCTGATTTGTTTTTTATGATTATTTCAGGATTATATCCGAAAACAGGTTTAGAATTCTCTTCCTTCAGATTAATTGAGACTTAATCAATATAATCAGTTTCCCAGAATCATCTGGGTGGTGCCCCCTTTTAACGAGACAATTTTGATAATAAAATATTAATTAATAATTTACCCAAATTAATAAATTAATATTTCTTATTACATCATATATCATAGCTCATACACTACAGAGTTTTGATACCTTTTGGGGGCTACAGTCAGCTTGTCCTCGGGATTTCAACCACAGTCAAATGGCCAGACGGAACGGTTGAACCAGGAGATGGAGTCGACCTTGGGGTGTATGGCTGCGCAGACTCTATCCTCTTGGTCCTCTCAGCTGTTGTGGGTGGAGTACGCCCACAACTCCTTGACGAGCTCGGCTACTGGCAGTGTTAATTTTGACACAAAATTTTAACCTGGTATCTATCAGCATCCCGCCCGCGGGTTATGACAAGTTTGGAAAAAAACAGACCGCGTTGTACATTCCCTTTGTAATGCAAACCCTAACAATATTTATATCAAATTAAAGCTTAAAGTCTCATCTTTCCGGCGATATAAACCATTTCAACACGTTACAACCACAGCGCCGACACCAAAGCCTTTTTTACAGACAAGCACAAAGTTAGAGTTTGGAATAGTCTTACTTTAGACGGCTCTGTTGGACTCAAACTGTTCCAGATCCACGTTAGCTTGGCCTCATTCTGTCCGTAGAAGCCCAGGGAATAATATCCAGTAAAATAATTAGGTCCACAAGACATATTATATCCACCAAGGCTCAAAAACTGCAGAAAAGTATTCCCAACTTGAAATCAGCAGCGACATTTTTTGTAATTTCTTTTGATAATAAAATCCATAAATCCTCTTGAGACCGGGAAAATAAGCTATTAGATGCTAACAGGAAGTGTTAGCCTTCGATTGACACCTTTTTCAGCCAATTCTGATGAGTTTTTAGCAGGCGGGACCTAGATTTCCTCCAATTGCCTCACAGACTCTGCGGCCATTACGCATCACGTAAACGCTTCTAGCACGTTCGTTGTTCTCCGTATATGGTCAGCATGACGCTAGACGGATAGCCAATGATCTCCCGAGTTCAACGGTGTAAAGCATGCGGGGGTTTCCTTCCCCCTCAAGCGTCTGTGCCTAGGCGCAACACACAAGTCTGCTGAATGAGACAGAGTCTGCGTAATATGACGCGCGCATGTTTATTGTGCTTTCACAGACCTTTTTGCGTAAAAACTATGGCAAAACTTACAAAAATAATAAAATACTTGTTAGAGGATGTAGTGGAGGCATGTGCATTTATTTTTATTGGCATTTTGGACCAGCTGCAGTCGGAAAGACAGCGTTTAGAGGGGGGAGGGGCGGATTTGAAGCACAGCACAAAAGCTGCAGTAAAAGTGCTCCACATTTGGCATGCTCTTGTGCTTTCTGCAACAAGAGACAATGTTGCAATGTTGCACATATATTGTACATTGACCCAAATATTGTACATTGACCCATATATTGTATATATATATTGATTGAATCTAATCTAATCTAATCTAATATTGTACATTGACCAACAGTTTTATAACCTATGTATATAGTTTGCAGTATGTTTTTTATGTGTGGATATTATTCAAAAAAATATATTTTGGCCCATAACACTCATTTTGACTATTTTTTATGTAAATATGTCATTTTTATTGTGTTATTATTATGGAATATTAATTTTTATAACTAATAGAGTGATTATGTTTGTAAATACAGATTCCTCTAGATGTAAGCTTTCAGTAGAGCCCTCATTGATGCCTGTGGGTTGAAGCATTCAGAACTTATTGCACTTTTTTATACGTTTTCCAAATGTTTCCAATTTGGATAAATTTTGGATAAACTATGGTTCCTCTATAAAACGCATGGACCTACCAACATAAAAACTGGTGTAAAAAATTCATTTTTACAGATATTCTTTTCAAGTTTGAAATGTGAGTAGTCATCAAGTTATTATTTTGGCCCATAGTGTGTTTTAGTCCTCAACTACCTGCTGAAACCTTTATTTTCACTAAATATTTCAGGCGAGGACACAAAAAATCATTTTCTCTGTGTGTTCCAAAGTGTATAAAATTGTATCAGTAGTAGAAACTAGAGGTTGTTACCTTTACAAAGAGCCCACACTTGTATTTAAATTACATAGGGTTCAATAACAGCAGTCATTTTAATTTGGAGAGGTCAAATTACACAGCAATGCAGAAAAAATGACCGACAGAGATAGGGGGTTTTAGCTTTAGTCTTAGTCTTTTGACTATAATTCTTTTTAGTTTTAGTCAAGTTTTAGTCATCTGATTTGTTTTAATTTTAGTCTTATTTTATTCGACTAAAATTGCTTGTTATTTTAGTCAACTAAAATAAGACTAAAATCAATAACAGATTTACCAGACAATTTTTTACAATATTTTTTAAGTTCGGTATAGAAAATAAACTTAACCAAAATATATAAAACACAAATTCAACTTTATGTCAACACAACGGTGTCTTTATTTCAATTCAAAAGCTTTTATGCAGCAACAAACACTGTCATGGTAATGTCAACAATAACTAGCTGCCAATTCACCATCAATAAAAGAAAAATAAAGTTAGGTCCAGGACCTTAAAGCTTACAGCTGAGCTGAACAATAAGTGCAAACATTTTTAATTTCGAATCTAAAGTGCACTGAACGACATTTTCTTCTTGCTACCACAATGCTGGCAATTCAACCACAGAATAGTAACACTTATTTACCTCTATTCATTTTCAAGAAAGCACTTCGTGCTAAAGTGACTTTTGCTCTGTTACGCTTTCCCCTGGTTAGGTCACCTGTGACACTGAAAACCCTCTCAAGTAAAAGCTTGCGAAGCCGGCATTGCTAACAGATCTAATGCTAATGGTTTCAAGCTGTGATAAAATGTGTCACATTTCCCAAGCCAAAACTGGATTCCTGAATCACAAGTAATGGGCTGTGAGAGCTCCTCCTTATACTTGCTTAGTTGCTGCCTGATGCTACATGTGGATGACTTCGGTTTAGGCTTTGCACGGCATTTGGACAGAAGTCGGAAGACTGGCTGCAATGAGGAGGAGAATGGTGGTTCAGGGTCAGGCTCTGGTCCATTCAGTTCCTCCACATCATCATAAGGGTGAGTCTCTTGACTCTGAGTGCACTGGACCACATACCCCTCTGCCTGCTTAAAAAGTTCCTGAACACTGTCATCAGCCACATCAAGGAGAGTATCACACACAGTAGGGTTGAGAAAGAAAGCAGCGGCAACAAGTGGAGAGAACTTTTCATTTGATGAATCCAATACCCAGGCAAAGCGCAGGTTTAAATTTACTTTCATTTTTCGTGCTAGAGTGTCAAAATCCCGATGACTTTTGTTTTCTTCAAAATCAGTAAGGTGGCTATGCAAATCTAAGAGGGCAGGGACGATCAGTGACATAGACATCGTGTCACTCTGAAGAGTCTGTGTGTGTTCGGCAAAAGGCAACATGAGTTCATGCAATGAGCTGAGCTTCTGCCACTCACTAGAAAGTAAATTGTCCCACCCCATCTCGTTCGCTATTTCACAAAGAGGATCTTTAACTTTGAGGAGTCGTGCAATCATGTAATATGTACTTGACCAGCGCGTGGGACAATCATTCACAACAATTAGGCCACACTTATCCAAAATCTTCTGTGTTGCAACAGATGACTTGCGAAAGAGCTTCACAATTGATCGTGCTTTGTCAAGGATTCGCTTCACACTTGCCTCCTTGTTTAGCATGTGGATCACAAGCTGCAGCGTGTGAACCACACATGGCATCCTTTCCATATCCATCTCCATGTTTTGATAGCTACTAAAAAGAAAGTAAATACATATCAGGTAAATGAGGTAATACATTAACTTACTGTCAAATGAAATTATGAATAAAAGTGGCTTACCAATGGTCTTCAGTCTCCTCCTCTGAATCACTTTCACCTCGGGGGGAGTCCTCTTGATCATCTGAGCTAGCCTCTTCTTCTTCTTGAGTAGTGTGTTAAAATGCTGCTACCATATTGCTACCATTGTCCGTTATTACAGTCAGAATTTTTTCATTTGAAATGCCCCTTTCCTGCATGCACTTATCCACGCAGGCCTTAATGGACTGGGCAGTGTGTGGATGGGCAACTTGTTCAAGAGCGAGCAGGATGTGTTCTTAGGGTGACCACCGGGACAGTCCCGAAATTTGAAGCTTTGTCCCGCGTCTTACAAGTCGTAAGCAGTGTCCCGCATTTTAATTTTGTCTAAAAAAAACACTGAACATGCGCAGCGCAGACGTTATTATTGGTTCTAGTGGCTAGCTAGCCAGAGCGGGAAAATAAACACTGAGAAAAAGCGGAAGCATTAAAAATGAGCTTTAAACTGGACACGTCCGTGCCCCAAACATAACAGCTCTGGTTTGGCTTTGAGGCTGAGCATTCCTGTCACCAATGCGTTCGTGGAGAGGGTGTTTTCTCTCATGACTGCTGCGTGGACAGAGACAAGGAACCGCACAACTGTGGACCTCATAAAAAGTGAAATCCTGGTGAAAGTGAACTACAGCTACACCTGCCAGGAGTTCTACAGACACATAATGAATGAGAAGGCCCTACTCGAAGCTGCCAGATCAGACAAAAAAATATAAATTCAAGATGCACTGAATCCGGTAAGAACGCGTTTAATCTTTCTAGTCTTTCCTAATGGAATTTATGTGCTTATTTGGAAATGTGCTTTGTAGCGATTGGATTATTATTTTCACTTAATAATTTGGATTGAATAGACACGTGCTGTTAAAATAATTTTTTACTGATATTACTATTAAATATTATTAGTGACGTTCACAGCGCCGGTCAGCGCCCTCATTAACATTTTTATAAACCCTTTTAGCAATTTAAAACATGTTAACATCACTGCAAAAAGATATCTAATAAAAAAATCAATATTTATTCACCTGGTATAATAATAGATAGTGATAGTACATAATACTGGTGTGACGTCTGTCATAGTAATTATATATTATATATTATATGCTCTCACTCCTGCTCCAGTTCATATGCTTATCCACATACAAGTATAACATAATGTCTTTAGCTGTATCTCCTATTGGCGCCATGTTAATCCAAACAAGACAAAGATAGTACTTTGCACTACATCTACATCAGTGTTCAGGGACACGCTGTCCTGTTCACTTAGTGGTTTAAACACGTAAACTTATTCACATCTATGACTGACACGTCAGCTCATTACACGTCAATCCATGACCCAAGAGATTTATCAATTCTGGTCAGAATTAGAGACGTAACATCTTTACCTTGAAAACTGAGTCCAGATTATTTTACTTAAACCTTTTTTCAAAGCTCCAGATACAAAGTTTGACACCATGACTGCGTCTGTTGTTGTTGGGGACATGGGTTTATATGGGCAGATGTCTCGCCCCACTCAGGTATTAGGGCTGCCACAAGTCAGACCAGTTCCTCCACTTTTATACTCAGGTGACTTCAGGTGACTCGCACTATTCTTCTGTTCTCCTCCCTTCACAAGAATGTATAGCCTATCACTCACACCCAATTTCACTTGAGTTTGATCACTATTAGCACATGTTGATGCTCCTGGTTAATGGATGCACGGCCCCACCTAAAACATACTGCGCCAAAGCAACTGTTCTGCCCCATTAATTTTATTTTATTATTTAAAGTAGGGACAGTCCATATTAATAAACATACACAAGATATGTAAATACAGTATATCTGATTCTAGCCGTGAGCTAATTTCCAATCTGTAGTCCCTAGACTGGTTGCTAAAACATTTAACATAAAACAGGATCTCACGCACACATTTGACAGAATCACAAACCAACATTTCACATTTATTCATTTAGCTGACGCTTTTATCCAAAGCGACTTACATTAAGCTTCCATTCACCAGTGTCACAGCTGGAACATCACTGGAGGCAAGGTGGGTTAAGTGTCTTGCCCAAGGATACAACGTCAGTATGAACTGTGGGGAGAGCGGGATTCGAACCTCCTACCTTCCGGTTGAAGGACGACCGCTCTACCACTGAGCCACTGCGACAACATTTAACAGTTCTCTACACAACAAGCTGCACAGCAGCGGTGCACAGTGGATTGTCCAAACCACTATCTAGGATTAAACCACCAAGATCTTTGAATACATCATGAAAATGACCCTGATGGACAAAACAGTAAATATGTCAGGCAGAGGAAGAAAGAGGAAGAGGTGCTGGAGGTACCATCATGGGAGGACAGGCCCCTACATGGGATGTACCATGTCCATCAGTTGACCCCAGGGCAGCTGTGGCTACAACGTAGCTTACCACCACCAGTGTTTGACTGTGCTTTGAGTCCCTTGGTTTCTTGGGAGAAAGAGAAAGGGATATCAGAATCAGAATCAGAATTACTTTTATTCATCCCCAAGGGGAAATTCTTTTTGTTATAAACATGGAACCGACCAGTGCAAGAAAATAGAAGTTTCTTTTTTAAAGTAAATATAACTTAACTATAAACTATAAACTATGATATCCTAGCAAACAATAAACAGTCTATTTACATATTCACATGATACATATTCACATATTACATATCCACATGATACATATTCACATATTACATATTCACATGATGTACAACTTACAAGTTTACAAGTGTACAAGTTTACAAGTGGACTTAATATTGTACAGCAGGCAGAATATTGCACAGTGACTCTACAGAGGAGTTTGATGGCGACTGGCAGGAATGATTTCTTGTGTCTCTCGGTGGAGCAGCGCTAAACGAGCTCTTGCAGCTGACCAGTACTTTGTGGAGCGGGAGGGAGGGAAAGTCCAGAATAGTCCTGATTTTGGATAACATCCTCCTCTTCGACACAACAGTCAGAGAGTCCAGCTCCTCCCCTACAACATGTCCAGCCTTCTTGATGATCTTATTGAGTCTATTAGTGTCCCTCATGCGCAGAGTGCTGCCCCAGCAGACCACAGCGTACATGATGGCACTGGCCACCAAAGACTCGTAGAACATCCTGAGCATAGTCCTGCAGATGTCAAAGTACCTCAGCCGCCTCAGAAAGTAGAGATGGCTCTGGTCCTTCTTGTAGACAGTGTCCACGTTCTTGCCCCAGTCCAGTTTATTGTCCAAATACACACCCAAGTATTTGTACTCCTCCACCACGTCCACACTAATCCCCTGGATAGAGACGGGGGTCACAGCAGCTTTAATCCTCCTCAGGTCCACCACCACTTCCTTAGTCTTTATCACATTGAGCTGGATGTGGTTCTTCTTGCTCCAGGCGAGGTGAGACAACAGTCCTGTACTCCTTCTCGTCACCACCGCTGATGCATCCAACCACTGCAGAGTCATCAGAGAACTTCTGAAGGTGGCAGGACTCTGTGCAGTAGTTGAAGTCTGTGGTGTAGAGGGTAAAGAGGAAAGGAGAGAGGACTGTCCCCTGCTGCACCCCGGTGTTGCTGATGACAGTGTCAGATACACAGCTCTGCAGCCGCACATACTGTGATCTGCCAGTGAGGTAATCCACAATCTAGGACACCAGGGGGGCATCTACCTGCATCACTGCCAGCTTTTCAGCCAGCGGCTTGTGTCGAACACACTGGAGAAGTCAAAGAACATGATTCTCACAGTGGTGGCCGGTTTATCCAGGTGGGCGTGGACTCTGTGGAGCAGGTAGATGATGGCGTTGTCCACACCGAGGTGGTGCTGATAGGCGAACTGGAGTGGGTCCTGTAGATGCTGCACCATGGGTCGCAGCTGCTCCAGGACGAGTCGCTCCAGAGTTTTTATGGCCTGTAGTCCTTGGGGTAGCTGGGACGCTGCGTCTTCGGGACCGGAACGAGGCACAACGTCTTCCACACCAGGGGGACTCTCTGGAGACTAAGGCTCAGGTTGAAGATCTGGTGCAGAACTCCGCTGAGCTGGACTCTGGGGCTCACGCCATCAGGACCTGCAGCTTTTCCTGCTCTGAGTCTCTGCAGTTGTTTCCTCACCTGTTCAGCAGTGAACATCAGTGTGGAGGTGTCAGGAGGGAGAGGGGTGCCGGTGATCACTGTGAAGGGGTCAGAAGGGTTTGGGGACAAGGTGTGAGCGGGGCCATCATGCAGATGAGTGGGGGGAGGAGGGAGATAGGAGTGGCTTCTGGCTGCCGCTCTGTTGTGGAGATAGGAGTGTGATCAGAGACTGCAGTGTCATAACGGTTGAAGAACCTGTTAAACACATTGGCCTTGTCCACACTGCCCTCAATGCCTCCACCACTGGTTGGCTTGTATCCAGTGATGGTCTTCATGCCACTCCAGACTTCCCTCATGTTGTTCTGCTGGAGCTTCCACTACAGCTTCCTCCCGTGCTTCTTCCTGGCCAGCTTCAACTGCACTCTCAGGTCCCTCTGCATAGCTCGCACCTCCTCCCTGTTGCCTGCACTGAACGCCTTTTTCTTCTTGTTGAGTGTGATTTTAATGTCCTTTGTAATCCATGGCTTGTTGTTTGGGTAACAGCTCACTGTTCTGGCTGGGATAATGTTGTCCTCACAGAAGTTGATGTAGCTGGTGATGCACTCAGTAAGCCCATCTATGTCCTCTCCGTGGGGCTCAGTGAGTACCTGCCAGTCTGTCAACTCAAAACAGTTGTGTAGTGTCTCCAGTGTTTCGACAGTCCATCTTCTCACTGTCCTTGTACTCGGGGGCTGACGTTTCACTAGAGGCACGTAGGAGGTGTTGAGAAGCACCAGGTTGTGATCAGACCTGCCCAGCGGGGGAAGGGGGGCTGAGCTGTATGCATCCTGAACATTTGCATAAAGCAGGTCTATTGTCCTTCCCTCTCTGGTGGGGCAATCCACAAACTGTTTGAAGGTGGAGAGAGTCTTGTCCAAATTCAAGTGATTAAGATCTCCAGAGATGGAAAGCATTGGTGAGCGGTTTGAATCTGGGCTAATGCAGAGTGAATAGTGCCGCAGGCGCTGTGGGTGTCATAAACAGACACGAAGATAACGTGTGAAAACTCCCTGGACAAATAATATGGACATAATCCAACAGCACACAGTTCCACTTCCTGATTACAGATGCGCTCTTTAACCGTAATGTGACCAGGGTTACACTAGCGTTCATTCACAAGCACGGCAAGTCCGCCCCCTTTGCGCTTACCGCTGCTGGCAAAGTGCCGATCAGCTCGCACCATGTGGAAGGTGATGGTGTCGTTGTCAGCGGTAATGTCCTGGTGCATCCATGTCTCCGTAAGGCACATTAAACTACACTTGCGGTATTCCCTCTGACTTTGGACAAGCGCTGTTAGTTTGTCCATTTTGTTGACAAGGGAGCGTACGTTTCCCATGACGATGGAGCGGAGACACGGCTTAAACCTAAGTCTCTGTTGTTTCTTTGCCATCCTCCTTCTTTGTAGCTTTTTATTTCCCCTGCATCCCCTGTTTGTTTTACGTCTGCAGTTCTCAAAGATGCTGGAGAGGTTTGTTAGTGTTGCCGTGGTCGCCTTAGCCACATCGGCCACAGTAGTCCTGGGAGTAGTCCTTCAGTGCTATCAGCCTATGTGTAAACAATGCAATCAGCTGTGGGTTCCATCGTAACTTAACAGTTCCGAGTGCAAGAAGCAGGAGTTCCGAAAAAACTCCCAAAAACTCCTGTTCGTGTCCTCAATTGGTTAGCAAGACGTGGCCCAAATTTGGTGACAAAATAAAACACAATACTATATCAAAATAAAGAAAAAGTGAGAAAGCTAGTCGGAGCGTTTGTAACTGGTGGCACACGGGTTGACGCATGCGAACAATTGTCAAAAACAATATCCAGGGAATTTAGAATGCTAATCAGCAGTGTTCAAATTCTTATAAAGTAGGGGAAAATTAGGGATTCTGTTGAAACCAAAACAAGGTCAGGTAGACAAACAAAGAGTTCAGCCACAACTGCCAGGAAAATTGTTTGGGTATTGTATTGTTTGGGATGCAGAGAAAACTCTGCATCCCAAACAATACCCATATTTATTGTTTGTGCCAAACAGCACAAAGACAAGCCTCAAAACCTCCTGAATCCTGTTAGGAGACCAAAATTTACTTTTGTGGAAACAACCATAAACATTACATTTGGAGAGGAGTGTGTACCTTTCATCATAAGCAGATTTGTGCTCACTTTAGTTTGCTGCTGTGATGTAATATTTTGAATGTTATGTGTTTTATTACTGTGTACTTATTTATCTATTCACTTATGCATGCATTTATATTTTGTGCCTTATGGTTTATAACCAAGTATGGGATGTTTTATTTATGAGGACTCTCTTGATCCTGGAAACATAAAATGTCGGATGAATCCGCATAGACCGAGGGAGCCTTAACCTTACCGCCACCGGGTTGATGATCTTCCCTATAGTGTAGGGACCAATGAATCGTGGAGCCAATTTCTTAGACTCCACTCTGAGATGAATGTCTCTGGTGGAAAACCAGATCCGATCCCCCACCTTGTACTGGGGACGACGCTTGCGGTGGCGATAGGCCGCTGCCGAATACTGGGTGGAATGTCGTAGGAGAGCCGCACGAGCCCTGTTCCATGTCCCTCTGCAATGTTGGATGAGGGCTTATACGGACGTGACATTAGCCTCCCTCTCCTGGGTAGGGAATAGTGGTGGCTGGAAACCGTATGCGCACTGGAAAGGAGACAGTCCAGTAGCCAGTGTTAATTTCGTTGACAAAATATTTTCGTCATTATTTTCGTCACAAATATTTTTTTGCGGACGAAAACGAAACGAAAACTAAAAAAGAAGTCACTGATGGAGACTAAAACTATAACTAAATTGATTGACATTATCGTCAACGAATAAAGGACGAGACGAAAATAGACTGTGAAGAAAATCCAATTAGCAGACGGGAGAGATGAACAAAAGAACCAATCCGCAAAACGGAACAGGCGAACACACTCCGGTACAGTAGGTGGCGGTATGCACCGAAAAAATTGGTTGCGACCCGCCATTAATACTAGAAGAAGAAGAAGAACGGAACAGCGAAACTGCATGAGAAGAAGAGAACCAATCAGAGACTGACTTATTTGACTGAGCTCCGGAAGACGGCATTCAAAGAGCGACAAAATGTCCAAAGCTGGGAGAAAAAGAAGGGGAGACTTGTGGGCTCACTTCACGTTTGACAACGAGCAAAACAAAACAAAGTGTGAAGCATGCGGAGCAATCATTCGTGGCAAGAACACAACCAATTTAAAAAGACATTTACAGACGAGCCACCCGGATATTTTCTCAAAGGTAAATTCACAACGATGTTCTTTTGTTTATTGAGCTAAGCAAAATTGGAAGACTGCAGTGGGTAGATGTTGTAGCATTAAATATTACGACCTGAAAAGTACTGTAAAATAGCCCCTTCTTCAAGTTAGATGGGAGCACCATACTAATACGTAATATTATGCTATATACATTTGATTAATACTAATGTTTAGTATATTTTACATTGTTCTACTTGTTGACAATATCACAAATATTTCTAGATTAGTCATGTGAAACGTGACTGTTCACATCCTATCATTATACATAGTAATCTAGCAATATTGTGGTATTTAAAACATACAATATTGCTATACAAATGAATACCTTATAAAATCTTATTTTTTTATCCACCTAGCTGCCAACTTATTAAATATTTACTTTTTTCACACTTTTATTTGCGTTTAGTGCTTTAATATTTACTGCTTGCACAAATAAAGTGATTGCAATGAATAAATAATATACACATATTTAAACTTTTTTATGTCACAGCTACACAAGTCTCCTGATGAAGGTGGTGAACCAAGCGCAAAAAAGGCAAAAATGTCTAATCAAAACATTGCAGAAGCACTGTTAGGTACTACAAAGTACAAAAGCAATGCCAGAGAACAGCAAGTAAAAGAGGAGGCTATAGCAAAATGGATTGGACGGTCAGGGTTACCACTGACTACAGTAGAAGATGAGGACTTTATTCTCATGATAGAAGCATTTAATAAGAAGCTGACAGTGCCAAAGAAAACAAAGATAAACAATCTGATTGAAAAACACTATGACGAAGAAATGACAAAGTTTAAGAAACGACTGGGTGGTGCTCGTAAAGTGTCAAATGGAATTAACCTATGGACTAAAAAGGGACTGTCTGCATCATTCCTTGGCATAACTTGTTGCTTTTTTTGTGTTGATCAAAACAATCCAGAACACATAGGGTGACCACCTGGCTATTGCTCTGTTGCAGGACAGCAGACCTGATTTTGCGGGACAATGCGAGGGACACGAGGGAGAGAAATTACTCTAAACCTCAGCTGGATTCATGACTTCTAAAATCTATAACCACTACAGTCAATACATCAAATATAGAGCTGGGTGATTGGTCACAGTGCTTCAGATGTAGATCTACACTGTCTAATTATTACTCTGTAATCCATTTACATTATAGAAAGCTTTGTTGTCATTGTAGAGTATCACAGTGCCGCATCAACTGTAGTTCTCACCACTAGACCCAGTCTCCAATTCATTCTGGTCTTGTTTCAGTCTCTGCAATGGTCCAGGTTATTGTGGTACTATACTAGCATCTAATGAGTTGAAATGTTTATTGATATGTGTTACAGAACCATCACAAAAAGGCACAAATAATATTGCATAAAAAATAACATTGCCTAGACTTCCATTTGAAGTTATGGAACACTGAACATGACACTGACAAATGCACATACTGTTGTGGTGTATAAAATTATAAAGTTCATATTTATACTGGCCCAGGAAAATTGTTATTTTTGAGATCAGTAACAACATACATCAAAATAATGCAAGCTTTTGATTTTTAGGTGAAATTGTGGAGGGCACACTAACCAACGCTCTCAGTGGCAAGGATAAAAAACCTGAAAAAACAACAGGAGTTAGGGTTAGGGTTTCTCCTACTGCTCTAGGAGAAGGAGCAGGAGGAGAAGGAAATGTCTTCTCTAACATTGGTTGCAAGAAAGAAGACAAAGGCAAGTTTTATTTGGGAGACGTCCTGTAAAACGTTGGTGGAAAGGGGGACCTCAAAGGAAAAGGTGAGCCTCACACTTTAGCTCAACAAGCACAACAAAGTGTACAAATAAACACAACTCCACCTCCAAATGTTAAATAATTGTGCTAATAAATAATCTCTCTCTTTCTCAGGGTTTGATCTGCCTGGAACAGTCGGCGGCTTATTTAAGTAAAAGTGACTGTACCCCCAAACCACAACTCCACCCAACAACTTAATGTCTGCCAGGAGCCATTAAAGTCAACAAGAATTATTGCTTTGATGTTGTATTTTCTATTAAAACCTCTCAAAAATGGACTCCACTGTTCAGACAATTAAAATAAATAATACACTGTAAAAACTATGTTACCTTACTTAAAAGGTTTGTAAACCGAATGCACTTCTACACACGTGGACAAAAATGTTGGTACTCTTTGGTCAATAAAAGAAACACTCACAATGGTCACAGAAAAAACTTTATTCTGACAAAAGTAATAATAAATAAAAATTCTATGAATGTTAACCAATGAAAGTCAGACATTGCTTTTCAACCATGCTTCAACGGAATTATTTTAAAAAATAAACTCATAAAATAGACAAAATTGATGGTACCCCTAGAAAAGCCTGTAAATAATGTGACCAAATGGACATGTTAATTCAAGGTGTGTGCACTAATTGGCATCACAGGTGTGTACAATCTTGTAATCAGTCAGTGGGCCTATTTATAGGGCTTCAGGTAGTCACTGTGTTGTCTGGTGACATGGTGTGTACCACACTCAACATGGACCAGAGGAAGCGAAGGAAAGAGTTGTCGCAGGAGAATAGAAAGGAAATTAAAGCCGCAAGCGGCGATAAAGGCCCTCGCCTCCCTTGAGACCGCGGGGACACATGCACTCGGAGGATTGCATTTCGTGCTTTAAAGCGTAAACTTCACGGTAATGTCAAATAACCGGGCCTGTGCTACTGCTGGGGCCTGCTACACCACCTTGTAATTTAGAGTTAAAGGTCTCCACAATCCCTGGTTTTCCTGGGAGCTGTCTGAACCTTTGAAAATAATAGATTATGCTTGGGCTAAGGCGAGAAAAACAAAGTACTGGCTGGAGATTTGAGATGACTCAGGAATCGCTGCACCCCCCTGTTTAAAAAGGCAAAATGTAAATATAACTTGTCTAAAAGTACAAGTTTACAAGTTCCAAAGGATTCTGAGGAGTTTTCTAAGACTCTAGCCGTGGCTCTGGAGGGGCCTCCTCTAAAGGAAGTATCCTGGCAATTGGGAAATGGCATTTATTTATTTTTTGAGTTTACGGTATGGCTGTAATAAACCTTTCTGTTTGCCCTGAGGTGTCCTATGGATGTACCAAGTTTTGTATTTCTACATTGGAAAAATTTACTTTCATTTTCCATAGGCCCAATGTTTTTTGACTTTTCTAGGGGTCGCCACTGAGTCATTTTTCGTATATTTTTTTCGGGAACTTCAAATACATAAATTTTTCGCCGGGCTTGAAGTCTGGGACCATTAAAAATAACTTTAAGTTGCACGTTTACTGGGTCAAATTGAGGATATTGCTATGGCAACACATTTATAGATAGGGGGGGGTTGTCGTTGGCTTTTATGCTCGTCATGACATAAGAGATGTGTGTACCAAATTTTATGTCTCTATGACAAACTAAATTCTTAGGTCCCATTATAAGTTTGTAGGGGGCGCTGGAGAGCCATTTCTAAAGATAACCCTTTCATTTACATATCTTTGTGTTCAGGTCATGAATGTGCACAAACGCCTTTTTGGCTCCAACTCGATCCGAGAAGGCGTTTGAGAGTTAAGAGATGTTTTATTTTCACAAAAATGGCCACCTCGTTACAGGCTTGCCACACCCATACCCGATAAGATATCAACAACAAAGTCACAACTTTGGTTGGCACACGTGTCTAGATGATACTCACCAAATTTGGGGCCATTTAGATTAAAACACAATGATTTGCATCTTTCTGCGCAAGGGGTGCGATTTTAGTGGCCGCACGTTTCACCGCACATGGCGGACTTCCTGTTGAGTTAAGGGTAAGGCTGTCATAAACTTTTCTGTTTGCCCTGAGATGTCCTATGGATGTACCAAGTTTCATTTTTCTACGTTGGAAAAAAGTTACTTTCACTTTCCATAGGCCCAATGTATTTTGACTTTTCTAGGGGTCGCCACTGAGTCATTTTATGTATTTTTTTTTCGGGGACTTCAAATACTTTAATTTTTCGCTGAGCTTGAAGTCTGGGACCAATTAAAATGACTTTTAGTTGTTCGTTTACTGGGTCAAATTTAGGATCATTTTGCAGAAAAATTATAATAAAAAAAAATATACCAAATTATAATAAAATAAAATATAACTCGAGCAAAAAAGTCTAGAAAAACGCTTGTCTATTTTACATACATGTGTTTAGCTCATTTTGCCCAAGTTTGGTGTCTGTGGAATGAAGCATCTATTGTCTTTGTTCTTTTAAAAAAGAGGTGTATTTTAAGTCGGTTCACATTTTCAATTCAAAATGGCCGCCTTCCCGTGTGTGATAGGGTGTGGTCCCCATTGGCTTTTTTGTTCATAAGCCCATGCTGGATGTGTGTACCAAGTTTCATTTGCCTACAACAAACTAAAATTTTCACTTCCCATTGACTTTTTTCACATATTTGGGACGTTGCTATGGCAACCCATTTATAGATAGGGGGTGGTTGTCATTGGCTTTTATGCTCGTCATGACATAAGAGATGTGTGTACCAAATTTCATGTCTCTATGACAAACTAAATTCTTGGGTCCCATTATAAGTTTGTAGGGGGCGCTGGAGAGCCATTTCTAAAGATAACCCTTTTATTTACATATTTTTTTGTTCAGGTCATGAATGTGCACAAACGCCTTTTTGGCTCCAACTCGATCCGAGAAGGCGTTTGAGAGTTAAGAGACGTTTTATTTTCACAAAAATGGCCACCTCGTTACAGGCTTGCCACACCCATACCCGATAAGATATCAACAACAAAGTCACAACTTTGGTTGGCACACGTGTCTAGATGATACTCACCAAATTTGGGGCCATTTAGATTAAAACACAATGATTTGCATCTTTTTGCGCAAGGGTCGCGATTTTAGTGGCCGCGTGTTTCACCCCACATGGCGGACTTCCTGTTGAGTTTAGGGTGTGGCCGTCATTGACTTTTCTGTTTGCCCTGAGGTGTCCTATGGATATACCAAGTTTCATTTTTCTACATTGGAAAAAAGTTACTTTCACTTTCCATAGGCCCAATGTATTTTGACTTTTCTAGGGGTCGCCACTGAGTCATTTTTCATATTTTCTTCTCGGCGACTTCAAATACATAAATTTTTCGCCGAGCTTGAAGTCTGGGACCAATAAAAATGACTTTTCGTGCATGTTCACTGGGTCAAATTTAGGATCATATTGTCACAAGAAAAAAAAAAAAAAAAAAAAAATCAGAGCAAAAACAATAGGCCCTCCCGGTCATCACCGGCCCTGGGCCTAATTATAGACAAGCATGATAAAGGTAAAGGCTATAAGACCATCTCCAAGCAGCTAGATGTTCCTGTGACTACAGTTGCACATATTATTCAGAAATCTAAGATCCATGGGACTGTAGCCAACCTCCCTGGACGTGGCCGCAGGAGGAAAATTGATGACAAATCAAAGAGACGGATAATCCGAATGGTAACAAAAGAGCCCAGAAAGACTTAACCCAACATACTATTTACTTAAAGTTGTACAATACAATACTTATTATTTTAAATAAAGAGACACAATAGCTATTTCTATTTTTTGTTAGTTTTAAAATAAATTCAGAAAAAAATTCAATGGTAATCATAATAAAACCATGAAACTTCAAATATGGGCTTTATGAAGCACCCCCGAAGTCTACAAAACCTCAAACAGGAAATGGTTAATTTAAAGTAAAAGAATAAAAAAATATATATGCAAATTTTCTCTGAAAAGAAAGCCACTGCTTCCTCACAGTTTTCTGTCTCGTCAGTAAAGCCTGGTCCCTCTTTAATGCAGTGACAGTCACAGTGGGGAATTTTCCATCAGCTTCTAGTCCAACTGTACTCGGTTTATAAAATAACCCGAGTCCCTGTTTGTATTTTACATGATTGATGAACAGTGGTAGGCTATAATCAGAGCTTTACAAACTGGGGCAACCAGACTAAAAACATTGTTTTACTCAAAACGTGATAGAATTGCTGTGGAAACCTGCTCAGTCATGCCTAAGCTACCTTGTTCAATGGAATATGCATACACTTGTGCTCATACGTTTACATACCCTGGCAGAATTTGTGATTGTTTGGCCATTTTTCAGAGAATATGAATGATAGCACAAAAACCTTTCTTTCACTCATAGTTAGTGTTTGGGTGAATCCATTAATTATCAAACAATTGTGTTTACTCTTTATAAATCATAATGACAACAGAAACTACCCAAATGACCCTGATCAAAAGTTTACACCAGGGGTCTCAAACTCAAATTACTTGGGGGCCACAGGAGGCAGAGTCTGGGTGAGGCTGGGCCGGATCAGGTATTCCACAAAAAATTATTTGTTAAATCCTCTCAAACGTCATTACTAACAATTTTTTAACTTTAATGGGTTCTTCTGAACCTGAGCTATCCTGAACTTAAATGAATATTGAAGAACATGAATGAGCTGGCTGAGTGGTCCCATTGGATGTCCACTCTCCTCTGCGTTAATTGGCAGATTCGGCGATCAAATTGCCATCAACTTTCAAACAAATCAGCCCATTTCAAATGATCCAGTGCGAGTAACATTGAATTTGTCCAGCTCAAGGTCAAACATGCTCATTTCAAACACAGTAAGAAGCAGTCATTTTATGACGGTTATGTGATGTTACACGCGCTCCTCCATAGTTGTGAAATGTTTCTCTGCCTGCATCAAGCCCAGCCGATGGCCCCCAGGAGCCATGTACTCCACTGTGATGGTAGGTTGGTTCAGTTCCAGCTTGCACAAAAAGGAACCTTCCACACACAACGTAGTAACATGCCATTCATATAAAACTCGCAGGGCGCACTAACATTAAACTTTTATATTGTCCTGCGGGCCACAAAATATCGTCTTGCGGGCCGCGAGTTTGAGACCCCTGGTTTACACACTCCAGTTCCTAATACTGTGTATTGCCACATTTAACATCAACGACAGCTTCAAGTCTTTTGTGGTCGTTGTGGATGAGGCTCTTTATTTTCTCAGATGTAAAGCGGCCCATTCTTTTTGGCAAAAAGCTTCAGTTCCTGTAAATTCTTGGTCTGTCTTGTATGAACTGCACGTTTGAGATTTCCCCAGAGTGGTTCAATGACACTGAGGTCAGGAGACTGAGGCCAGTCCAGAACCTTCTCTTTCTGCTGCTGTAGCCAATGACAGGTCGACTTGGGCTTGTGCTTCTCGTTGTCATGTTGTAACGTCCAAGTACGTCCCATGCACAGCTTCTGGGCTGATGAGTGCAAAGGTTCCTCCAGTATTTTCTGATAACATGCTGCATTCATCTTTTACTGTGCCTTTGTAGCTCACACATCCCCAAAACATCAGTGATCCACCTCCATGTTTCACAGTAGGACTGTGTACCTTTCATCATAGGCCTTGTTGACTCCTCTCCAAATGTAACAGTTTTGGTTGTGACCAGAAAGTTCAATTGATGTGGTCTCATCACTCCAAATTATTTTGTTCCAGAAGTTTTGAAGCTTGTCTCTGTGCTGTTTATCATTCATATTCTCAAAAACAATGGACTAAAAAAAAAATTCACAATTTCTGCCAGGGTATGTAAACTTATGAGCACAACAGTATAAATTTACCTTAATGTTCAAAGTGTTGTTAAAAACAGAATGCAAAGATGTGGAAGTTTCAAATTTCAATATTTTATTCAAAATAGAACATAGATAACATCAAATGTTGAAAGTGAGACATTTGAAATGTCATGCCAAATATTGACTCTTTTTGGATTTTATGAGAGCTACACATTTCAAAAATGTTGGGACAGGTAGAAATAAGAGGCCTTATTAAGTCATTGGCAACATGCTCGGTATAAAAAGAGCCTCTCAGAGCGACAGTGTCTCTCAGAAGTCAAGATGGATATTCTTCCAATGCTGCAGCGAAAAATAGTGGAGCAATATCAGAAAAGAGTTTAAAGTTGTCATCATCTACAGTTCATAATATCCTCCAAAGATTCATAGAATCTGGAACAGTCTGTGCGTAAGGGTCAAGGACAGAAAACCAGACTAGATGCCTGTGATCTTCGGACCCTTAGACGACACTGCATCACAAACAGGAATGTTACTGTAATGGAAATCACAACATGGGCTCAGGAACACTTCCAGAAAACCTTGTCAGTGAACACGATCTACCGGGCCTTTCGCTGTTGTCGACTAAAACTCTATAGATCAAAAAAGAAACCATATCTAAACATGATCCAGAAGCTCAGGTGTTTTCTCTGGAGCCAAGGCTCTTTTAAATGAACTGTGGCAAACTGTTCTGTGTCAGATAAATCAAAATTCAAGTTCTTTTTGGAAAACTGGGACTAAAGAGGACAAGGACAATCCAAGTTTTCATCAGCGCTCAGGTCAGAAGCCTGCATCTCTGATGGGATGGGGGGGTTACATGAGTGAGTGTGGCATGGGCAGCTTACACATCTGGAAAGACACCATCAATGAAAGGTTTATCCAAGTTCTAGAACAACATATGCTCCCGTCCAGACGTCGTCTCTTTCAGGGAAGACCTTGTATTTTGGATCAGTGGTAAAGTTTAAAATCAACTTATTTTTCTTTAAAATGATAGATTTTCTCAGTTTAAACATTTGATATGTCATCTATAATGTATTCTGAATCATTGCATTCTGTTTTTATTCACAATTCGTACAGCGTCCCAACTTTTTGGGAATCGCGTTTGAACCTTTCAGTCACCTTTCCTTTTCTCTGTTTCTAGTCCAGGTCCATGTTGAATAAAATTATCATGGATAAATAGCTGAATAAATTGTACAATAGAAAAGCAGATTATGCCTTATTTTGTACTAATCAAATCTATCATTATGAACCATATCCCAGGCGCACGGCAGTCCAATGGTAAATCTATACAACTTTAGAGCATTTTATAGTAGCTCTAACTACTTTTTTTTTTTTTTTTTTTTTTTACAACCACGTCTTTATGGAAGCCCTAAAGCACTGGTTTGCTTCAAGAAAAATAATTATGCTACAGCCAGGACAGCACATGGCTAAATAAAAATATATACGTTATGACTGAGGCAGAGAAGAGTAAAGATTTTGCTTAAAAAAGGAGAAAAAGGGCTTTAGAAACAGAACACAGTAAAACTCACCGGTAATGCAGCTGATCAGAATCTGGGGTTTAGAGCATCGTGAAAATATGGTCCCAAACTTATCGGTGCTGCTATTATCCACATTCCTCAACTCTGGGCCTGGACCAACTGACACCTGTCTGCCCTGTCTGTCTGAGACCTATGCTGCTTTACAGCGTAACGATGCTCCAGAGCTTGTTTTGAAGCTGAAGTGATCACAGTGTTCATGTGACTGAGACCAATTAGGACTCTAGCTATAGGACACCTTTACACGACATGAAAGTAAAATCACTGTGTTGTTTCTTCTGTCTGTAGGCCACTACCAAATTAAAATAGTCTAAAAAGCAGCAGTTTGTATAAAATAATCCACTTTTTGGTTTAGATGATTAACTTTCAAGATTTTTATAGAATGTTTGAGGATATAGTCCTTTGTTGCTTGAGGTTTACAACAATGCATTGACAGCAAGCTTGCTACCACAGTCCATGCACTTTGCAGTTCTATCTTTTATTCATAAAAAGGGCAAAGATGTTCTGGATCTCAGTGGCTATCAACCCAATCTTTGCTTAATTGCGATCAGAAAATTCTTCCACATTCAGTTCACTCAGTTCACTTTATTAGTCATTTGCAGTATAAAACCACATTGGAAAAAATGATGATTGATATTATGAAAATTATATTCCTCTGAATATTCAAGACTCCTCCTTTAATAATACTAGATAATCTCATTTTAATCAATTTAATCTAATCAAACCTTTCTTTGGTGCAATTTAAGTTTAAGAATTTGCAAACAGAGAAGAGGTTCCTCTCTACCTAACTTCAAATGGTATTATTGGGCTTTAAATGTAAAGCAGTTGAGAGCATGGTTAGCTAGTTTAAAAACACTGGACAAACCCAGTTGGTTTCAGATAGAGACTGAAGTTAGTGGTGCTAATTCTTCCTGGTTAAGTTTATTTATCACCAGTACAAGTAAAGTCAATATGGTATAAATTCCATTAGGGCGGGCCGCTGGGATCATCTTTATGGAACAATAAGCCAATGTTAATGGAAGGGAACCTGTTGATTGGTCACTGTGGAGTAAAGCCAGTATCTTAAAATATAAAATAAATAAATAAATACAATTTGCCACGTAATCAGTTCTGGAGATGTCCAATAGCGGAGTTCACTAGGCTGAAGACTTGGCAGTGGACAAGAATAAAGGGACAACTAAGGATGGCTGGTGTAGAGTTTTGAGAATGCACCTTGAACCAGTATGTCAGGTTGGTTTTCTTTGAAAAAGCAACTTACTTGTTTGGCTGCTTTGAGAATAAAATGACAAAGAGGCTGGGCAGAGCTCCGAGGGTGTATCACCTGCACCTGCTCAACGACAGAGCAGAGTCACAGCGAGAAGACATTCATTGGACACAGACAGACCTCTTCTGAATCATGTCGTTCCTTGTGAATAAACTGGCAGATCAGGCAGGTAAGTCTTACAAAAAAAACAAGATAAAACCGACATTTAGAGGACTTCTCTATCTGGTCTCTGTGACTCTCAGTCATGGTTTCAGATCATTCTTTCTCCTTTGTTGTATCAGGCACTACACACTAATCCAATATAATTGCGTACACTTTATTATGCATTTATAGGTAACGTTATTTACTGACAAAAAAGGAGTAACATGGGTCAAATCTATGTTTTACTTTGATATAAATACATTATCTAAAATTTAGATTTAGGTTTAGAGTTAAAATGTGTATAAAAACAAACTTTATATTTATTTGTTATACTCCATATCCAAACTCAAAATAACAATCTAGCGGCATCCGCTCTGGACTCAAACATAAAAGTAGGCAATTCAAACAAATATCCAAACAAAGCAAAACTCACAACATGCACACCGCAGTGACATACGTATATACTGTAATGTTTGGTGAACATTAATGTACTTAGGCAACAACTTGTAAGTCATCCAAACAAAACCGTATAATATGGCTCACACACACTAGCCCCCAATTGTTCTTGTTAGGAGACAAAACAATTCAAATCGACCCAGTGAGCCATACAATTTTAACCAAAATACTACGCAATATTTTACGCAATGTAAGGGCATCACTACTAGACCTGAGTGGATGGCACTACTGAAGTGTAATTATTTTGTTGTTGCATCAGTTTCTTGCTATATACCTCAGCAGAGGAGATTTTTAATTGAATGTGTTGGACACCAGCTCTGAGCCCATCTTGAGTGACATCTAGGTCCGGAAGGAAACATATGGTGTGATTTGTATCCTGTTGGAACCTGGACTTTGTTAACTGCAGGTTTTTGGTTGAGGTTATAAAAGCCTTTTCTGTGAAGATTCTCAGTCATCCAGGTCATCTTGACGAACAGGTTAAAGCAAAATAATCTGGACTAGGTTTTCAAGGTGAAGATGTTTTGTCTCTTATTTCAAGAGACTTGTTTCAATTCTCAGATCAACAGCTTATATCACTAGAGGGAGGGGCTTCACCTGAAACTAACTCTGATTGGAAAAGGCTAATCTGGTCTAATAGTTGTTACCTTGATAGGTCAGTGTGACAATGTGGGATCTGAATCATTTCTTTAGCATTATCTGTTGCAAATAATTAACTGTTATTGTTTAATTTGCAGGTTCATCTTAAAACAAAATTTAGAATAGAAATATTTATTTCCTGTATTTTCCCTGTGTGGGGTAACATTTTAATTAAAATGCTTATAATTAGTTCTGTAACAGGATTTAGGATTCACACAGAAACTGACACAACTTAAGGAAGACTTAACCTGTGTCACTCATCTCCAAACCCTCCTTTCACACCTTTTCTGTTTTTAATCACCCAAATGAACATGTGTTGGATTCAAATGAACGTGAATGCTAATTACTCACGTTTGTAAATTAGGTCAAATAAGTATCTAACCTACGACAGAATAAAGAAGTTGACAGACAAATGTACAACTCACCACATTATTAGACGTCCTCACTTTCCTCTGAGCTGAGTCTTTTTAATCCTGACATGAAAACTGTCCAGTCCTGGTTCAGTTCTGGATTCATTCTCTGATTATCAAAGCAGCCGGGACTAGAGGATAAAGGGCTGTTGTTCAGCTTCGACACTGACACGGAGCTGTATTTTCTGATTAAAATAAACGTTCCCTCTCCGTCCATAACGTCAGTGAATCTTTATTATGTTTTGCCAAGGCTCAACTTTTAGATTTTAGTCGTTTCTAACTCATTATCAGGCTACGCTAAACGTGTTGAAATTTCCCGCTGCTCTGTCAGTAACCATAGTAACCTGAGGACCCGCATGTGTAGACGTAGCTGTCCTAGAAATGCCGGTTCAAAAATATGTTTTACACAATGCACTTGTAATTATGAATAATGTCTTGCGGTTCAGATCAAAGCCTCTCGAGGTCCGGATCTGGACCGCGGTCCGCCTTTTGAAGACCCCCAATCTAAGGCCACCTCCTCTGTTCAGAGAGGGCGTTTCCATTATAACAAAAATGGCTTCCTTCACACCTCTCTCAAACCATCTGGCCTCTCTGACCAAAATTCGGACATTGCTGTCCTCAAAGGACTGTCCTTTCTCTTTGAGGTGGAGGTGGACTGCAGACTCAGGTCCTCCAGGATTGGCTCTTCTGTGCTCATACATCCTCCTGTGAAGCTGTTGTTTTGTTTCACCGACATAACTGTCACTGCACTCTTCACTGAACTGTATAAACTACATTACTCTGTTTGTGCAAGGGGGTTTTAGGGTGGACCAGTTTAAAGTGGACCGGATTGTTGTGTTTGTGAAGCCCTGCGAGACTGTGGGTATCCACAGTATGATGGACAGATGGACATTCAACAAAACCAAGAGGACACAGAAACCAAACAGACAGGAACCAGAGACAAAAGGGAAGGGTGTAGTTATCCCTTATGTGTCTGGTTTATCTGAAAAAAGGATTTTCTACAAACACAACATTCTGGTCCACTTTAAAATTGAGTTGAGGTGGGGAATGTGAATATTCTTCATGTAAGACTATTTTGTTGATTCTTTCTCAGTGATCATCAGTGGCGGCTGGTAGTGATATTGGGTAGAGGGGATGCATTGTTATATTTAGTTGCGCACACTACAGTAACAGCAACCTCCATATGTACATTATTATATGTACATTTAACATGTCCGGCCTCTTATTGCTACCTGTCCCAACATTTTTGGAATGTGTAGCTCTCATGAAATCCAAAATGTGGTAATATCTGGGATTACATTTCAAAATGTCTCATTTTCAACATTTGATATGTTATCTATGTTATATTCTGAATAAAATATTGAAATTTGAAACTTCCACATCATTGCCTTCTGTTTTTATTCACATTTGGTACAGTGTCCCATTTTTCTTAGAATCGGGTTTGTATTCGCAGACCCATCCATCCATCTTCTACCACTTATCCGAGGACGAGTCGCAGGGGGCAGCAGTCTAAGCAGAGACGCCCAGACTTCCATCTCTCCAGACACTTCCACCAGCTCTTCCGGGGGGATACCGAGGCGTTCCCAGGCCAGCCAAGAGACATAGTCCCTCCAGCGTGTCCTAGGTCTTCCCCGAGGTCTCCTCCCGGTGGGACATGCCCGGAACACCTCCCTAGGAAGGTGTCCAGGAGACATCCGAAAGCAGAGAATAGCAGCTCTACTTTGAGCTCCTCACCTTATCCTCACCTGTGCTTTCTCCGCCACCCTGCGGAGAAAGCACATTTTGGACTGCCTGTATCCGGGTTCTTGTTCTTTCGGTCATGACCCAAAGCTCATGACCATAGGTGAGAGTAGGAACGTAGATCGACCGGTAAATCGAGAGCTTCACCTTGCAGCTCAGCTCCTTCTTCTCAATCTCACGCTCCCTCCTTCCCTCACTCGTGAACAAGACTCCAAGATACTTGAGGCAGGAGCTCTCCACCAACCTGAAAAGGGGCAAGAAACCACTTCACACTCGGTTGCAAACCGTTCCAGTGCATTGAGCCAACAGCATCATCTGCAAAAAGCAGAGATGAGATCCTGTGGTCCCCAAACCAGACTTCCTATGGCCTCTGGCTGCGCCTAGAAAAATCCTGTCCATAAAGATAATGAACAAGACCGGTGACAAAGGGCAGCCCTGCTGGAGTCCAAAATGCACCGGGAACAGGTCTGACTTGCTGCCTGGCAATGCAAACCAAACTTCTGCTCCGGTCGTACAGGGACCGGACAGTGACCCAAAGACACAAGGAAGTGACCCTCTCGTTCACCGGGGTGAACTCCAACACATGGCAGCTGAGCCGGGGGGCAGTAAGCAAGCCCACACCAGCCCGCCGCCTCTTACCGCAGGCTACTCCAGAGTAGTGGAGACTCCAGCCTCTCTCAAGGATTTGGGTTCCAGAGCCAAAGCTGTGCGTGGAGGCGAGCCCGACTATCTCTAGTCAGTATCGCTCAACCTCCTGCACAAGCTCAGGCTCCTTCTCCACCAGTGATGTGACATTCCATGTCCCTAGTGCCAGATTCCGGGGATTGGGTCGCCAATGCCCCCGCCTTCGACTGCCACCCAATTCACATTGCACCAGCCCCTTGCGGTTTTTCCTGCAGGGAGGTCGGCCCCACGTCGCTCCTTCGGGCTGAGCCCGCCAGGTCCCGTGGGGAAAAACCCGGCCACCAGGCGCTTGCATACAAGCCCCAACCCCGGGCCTGGCTCCAGGGTGGGCCCCCGGTTGCACCATATATGATTTTTTAATTTCCAGCAGACATATAAAGTTTGCTACTGTTAGCCTAAATAATAATCAAGGAATGTAGCTGATATATGTTCGATCAGAACATTGCTCTGCTGTAATCAGTCAACAACACTCAGCTGCTGTGATTAGTTTTAAAAGGTTTGGCTGGTCCTGAAAAACAGCTCAAATAATTTATGTCCTCCTGCACAAAAAAAATAAATCATAAAAAGACCTGATCTACCCTGCCCCCCTGGAAAAGACACGGACTGTGGCCAAAAACAAATCACGCATCTATCACCACAACTGCTCATATTATCACTGTTGTTTACTTGGTTTCATTCTATTAGCAGTTGTAGCTGAAAGACAAATCAGATCACACTGAGGGTGCACAAGTGGAAACTGTAACTTTTACTCTGAAGCAGCTAATTGACACATGCAAACGATCATAAAAAACGGGTCCAGAGTCAAAATAATGTGTATA
>CM044552.2:32667750-32742750 GCA_024416835.2 Perccottus glenii | reverse complement strand
TTGGCCAGTGCTGTGGTGTTTTCAGTCCAGGAGAGGTCCTCTGTGATGTGCACACCCAGGAACTTGGTGCTACTCACTCTTTCCACAGTCGCACCGTTGATGGTCAGAGGAACGTGCTGAGTGTGTGCTCTCCTGAAGTCTACAACAATCTCCTTCGTCTTCTCCACGTTCAGAGAGAGATTGTTGTCACTGCACCACCCAGCCAGGCGGCTCACCTCACTCCTGTAGTTTGTCTCATCTTTGTTGCTAATGAGACCCACCACAGTCGTGTCATCTGCAAACTTAATAAAGAGGTTAGAGCTGTGTGACGGTGTGCAGTCATGGGTCAGCAGAGTGAAGAGGAGGGGGCTCAGCACACATCCTTGGGGGGCCCCAGTGTTCAGTGTGATGGTGCTGGATGTGTTGCTGCCGACCCGTACTGCCTGAGGTCTTCCAGTCAGGAAGTCCAACAGCCAGTTGCACAGCGAAGTGTTGAGCCCCAGCTGACTCAGTCAGCATGTGTGCGTGTGCATGCGTGTGTGTGTGTGTGTGCGTGTGCATGCGTGTGTGTGTGTGCATGCGTGTGTGTGTGTGTGCGTGTGCATGCGTGTGTGTGTGTGTGTGCATGCGTGTGTGTGTGTGTGTGTGCGTGTATGTGTTTGTGTGCGTGTGCATGCGTGTGCATGTGTGTGTGTGCGTGTGTGTGTGCGTGTGCATGCGTGTGTGCGTGTGTGTGTATGTATTGCGGCAGTGGCTCAGTGGTAGAGCGGTCGTCCTTCAACCGGAAGGTAGGCGGTTCGATTCCCGCTCTCCCCACAGTTCATACTGTCGTTGTGTCCTTGGGCAAGACACTTAACCCACCTTGCCTCCAGTGGTGTTCCAGCTCTAACACTGGTGAATGGAACCTTAATGTAAGTCGCTTTGAATGAAAGCGTCTGCGTGTGTGTGTGTTCATTAAACTAATAATGTTTTAAACCATACTCTAGCATTAGGTTTTTTTTTTCCCATTAATATGTTTCTAGATTAATTAGTATCAATATAACATTCCATACTTGATTATAAACCATACAAACGTGTAAACCATAGACATAAACTCATGCATAAACTAATAACTAAATAAGTATACAGAAATAAAACACATAACATCCAAAATATTACACAACAATACACAGGAATATCATTTTAATAATCTCAGCCGCAGTGCACATGAACATGAGCTTGAAGCGCTGTGTTCTCCACGTGTGTTGTCCATAAAGTGACACAAGTCCCCTCTTGGCCTGGGGCACTTATTGTGATTTTTCTGGGGCCTCTGGGTTGTTCCTGTTAGTTTGGCTCCTCAACCCCAGTTCAATAAATTGGTGTTTCAAACAGGTTAATACAACCTCCTCACAGATGCGTACTGGGGCCTGCATACAAGTTTGTGCTTGTTGAAGAATTATTTGTACATATGTCCTTAACCCAATTTTTTTGTTCATCTGTGATCTTCTCTATTTGAACTGTTTGTTCTGGTCAGGGAGTCTTGAAGAGTGAAAATATTTGTAGATGGTGTAGCAATAATAAAGTTAATTTTTTTAATTAAGTTTCACAAACAAACCCAGCAGTTTACCAAGTGGGACAATCTGTCTGGAAGTCCCGGGCCAGTTTTTCTGCCCAGTCCACCCCTGCTTTGGACCGAGCCACTTTGACGAGTTGTCATTGACATGTGTTGTGCTGATTGTGTCTCAGGTGATCTGGTGGCTGACAAGCTGAAGAGCGCTCTCGGATGCGGAGATGATAAGCAAAAAAAGAAAGGTGGACGCAAAGATGAACACAAAGACAAAGATGGAGGATTCCTGTCTGTTTTTAAAGGCGACAAGAAGAAAGAGGAGGAGCCTAAAAACAAAGGCGGCCTGTTCTCATTTGGAAAAGACAAAAAGAAGAATGACGATGATGGCAAGGGGGGGTTCTTTTCCAAAGCATTTAAAAAAGATGATGAAGAAGAAGGAGTACAAAAGAAATCTGGCTTTGCAGGTCTTTTCTCAGAGCAGGACGGAGCGGATAACACATCCACACAATGTGATGACACAGGAGCTGGAGACCTAGGTATTTGTTCACACTAATAACGTACTATACAGCAGTAGCAATCAGAAATGAACACCAATTTTTACATGTACTTTCAACAATATCATATGTAAAAAGTAAGAGGTGTGTTTAACTCCTCCTTGACTTATAATTTTTGCCACCGTGAAAAACATGGAAAAGCAGGACTGGGCCTTATGGTGCATTCATGTGGTCCTCGGGAACTCGGGTGTTAAAAAATGCACATGAACACCTGGGCGCAGTGGCTCAGTGGTAGAGCTGTTGTCCTATAACCGGAAGGTTGGCGGTTCGATTCCCGCTCTACCCACAGTTCATACTGTTGTTGTGTCCTTGGGCAAGACACTTAACCCACCTTGCTTCCAGTGACACAGCACTGGTGTATGAATGTTTCTCTGGTGTATGAATGTTGGGAGAAAGGATGGAAATTAGCCTAAGGCTACAATCTGGCATGTTTACATTCATGTGGTTGTGTCTCATGTTTGTTCATTAACATGCACTGTCCCAATCAAATAAATTAATTAATTCAAATTGGAAACTTGGCTAAGGCCCTGTCCCAATACGCACACTATGCCCTTCCAGGAAGGGTGTACATGCTGAAAATGAAAATGTGCGCAAGGAACTATGAGTGCAGAATTTTGATGCGGCGATATTTACGTCATCGCGTCTGTATGTCATAATCCATCCGTCCATCCATCTTCTACCGCTTATCCGGAGCCGGGTCGCGGGGGCAGCAGTCTAAGCAGAGACGCCCAGACTTCCCTTTCCCCAGACACTTCCTCCAGTTCTTCCGGGGGGATACCGAGGCGTTCCCAGGCCAGCCGAGAGACATAGTCCCTCCAGCGTGTCCTAGGTCTTCCCCGGGTCTCCTCCCGGTGGGACATGCCCGAAACACCTCCCTAGGGAGGCGTCCAGGAGGCATCTGAAACAGATGCCCGAGCCACCTCAGCTGGCTCCTCTCGATGTGGAGGAGCAGCGGCTCTACTTTGAGCTCCTCCCGAGTGACCGAGCTCCTCACCTTATCTCTAAGGGAGCACCCCGCCACCCTGCGGAGAAAGCTCATTTCGGCCGCTTGTATCCGGGATCTTGTTCTTTCGGTCATGACCCAAAGCTCAATACCATAGGTGAGAGTGGCAAAATTGTTATTGAAAATTATGATAAATCTACAGCAAGTCATTTAATGTATTAATTTATTTAATTTTATGAATTTATTTAATGAATGATTACAGCAAAGAAACCTTCTTATGTTGAAGATTTAAGAAAACTTTCCCGTACATAAAAAGCAGCAAAGACTTCTATACCAGACCCTAACCGTGTACTTTGTCAGACCCTGTTAAAAAAAAGCCTAAATAATGCAAACTGTATTTTTTAAGTGTGTCAATATTAAATGTGGCGGGATGTTTTATAATAACTGATAATCCGTTATTAAAATGCCCCATCATATTTTAAATACATAACAAAATATATAAGCTAAATTTAAATGAATTTAATAATATCAATAAGTCAATAAATTTAGTACTTAAAAAAACATTACATTTGAAAAATATTTATTTTTTCCATTTTGCTGAACGCAATTGCGCTAGTTTTCTGCCTTTTTGGTTAAAATATCACAAAAACGAAAAAAGAAAAAAGGAATTGTGGGTAACTGTCAGGACCAGGCAAAAGGACTCACAGAGCAGATCTCACAAAAGACAGAGCTTTCAATATCTTTCCGAAGCAAAGGTACAAATCCAAAATCCAAGAGACGTAATCAAAAAACAAGGCGAAGGTCAAAAACACTAGAATCTATCAAACAACACACTAAGAAATGCTGGAAAGCTCACACTGGGGTAAAGACAATCTGGCACAGGACAGGGGAAAACACACAGACTATAAAGGGAACACAATAAGACACATGAAATGATATACATTACATAAGCAGACTGACACATAACACTAGGACATGACAGTACCCCCACCTTTACGAGCCGTCACCGAACGGCCCAGGATCCTCTGGGTGGCGATGGTGAAAGTCCCGAATGAGGTCCCGGGTCCAGAATGTCCCTGGCGGGTACCCAGGACCTCTCCTCGGGACCGTAGCCTGTCTAATCCACAAGGTACTGGAACCCTCGCCCCCTGCGTCGAACTGCCATCAACCTCCGCACAGTATACACCGCTCCACCACCAATGATCTGGGGGGGTGGCGGGGGTCTGGAGGCAGGGACAAAGGTGCTCTCTTTTACAGGCTTTATCCGGCTTACATGAAAAGTTGGGTGGACTCTCATGGTCCTGGGGAGCTTTAGTCTGACAGCAACTGGATTCAAGACTTTGGACACAGGGAAAGGACCAATGAAGCGTGGTGCTATCTTACGGGACTCTACCCGTAATGGAAGTTCCCTTGTGGATAGCCACACCTTCTGTCCAGCCTGGTAAGTTGGGGCCTCCATCCTCTTCCGATCAGCAACCACCTTGTATCGGTCGGAGCTCCTTTGAAGGGCTTGCCGAGCCTGACTCCATGTGCGGCGGCAACGGCGAACTAAGGCCAGGGCAGATGGGACACTGAACTCTTGCTCTAAAGCAGGAAACAAGGGTGGCTGGTACCCAAACACACATTGAAATGGTGACAGGCCAGTAGATACATTAGTGCAAAGTGTTATGGGCGTATTCCAGCCATCCCAGTACCTTACTCCAAGACGTGGGGTTCTGTGAGGTCAAACATCTCAGTCCAACCTCCAGATCCTGATTGACCCGTTCGGTTTGCCCATTGGTCTGGGGATGATGGCCTGAAGACAGAATGACAGTTGCACCCACAAGGCTGCAGAAGGCCCTCCAGAACTGTGCTACAAACTGCGGCCCTCGGTCGGACAGCACATTCCTGGGGAAACCAAAAATTCTGCAGACATGAGTTAATAAAGCCTCTGCCGTCTCCTTAGCAGAAGGCAGCTTGGGCAGAGGAATGAACCGCACCATCTTGGAGAACCTATCCACCACGGTAAAAACAGTATTGTTACCTTCCGACACAGGTAACCCCGTGACAAAATCCACGAGATGTCCGACCAAGGACGATGGGGTCTCTGTCAGGGAAAAACAGTCTGGAAAGAGAGTCAGCCTTGAGATTCTTGGAGCCTGGGCGATGTGAGACAGTGAAATTGAACCGGGAAAAGAATAGAGCCCACCGGGCCTGTCAGGGTTTCAGTCTCTTGGCTGCCTTAAGGTATTCCAGATTCTTGTTATCAGTCCAGACTAGGAAAGATTGCTGCGTACTCTCCAGCAGATGTCTCCACTCCTCCAGAGCTTCTTTAAATGCCAGCAACTCTCGATCTCCAACATCGTTATTCTGTTCTGCTGGGGAAAGCTTTTTTGACAAGAATGCACAAGACTGTATTTTATCATCGTCTACTGACCTTTGTGACAGAATTGCCCCCACTCCCGAATCCGAAGCATCCACCTCTACCATGAACTGACGGTTGGTGTCTGGAAGAGTAAGTATAAGAGCGGATGTAAAACAGTTCTTCAACCACTGGAAGACAGCCTGGGCACTAGGGGACCAGGAGAACTGGACCTTGGAAGAGGTGTGAGCATGCAACGGAGCTGCGATGGAACTGAAATTCCTAATGAACTAATGAACTGGAGTAGGCCAGTCAGACACGGCTTGAAACCTTGCCCGGATCCATCTTCAGCACCCCCTCTGCGATGACCATTCCTAAAAATGACACTGAAGGTACATGAAATTCACACTTCTCAGCCTTAACATATAACTGATTCTCCAGAAGTTTGCCTAGCACCTGCTTGACGTGGACGATGTGAGTCTCTAAATCAGGGGAAAAAATGAGAATGTCGTCAATGTACACGAAAACAAACTTGTTCAGCATCTCTCTTAGTACATCATTAACAAAGGCCTGAAAAACCACAGGCGCATTTGTCAACCCAAATGGCATCACTAGGTACTCATAATTGCCACTAGGGGTGTTGAAAGCAGTCTTCCACTCGTCGCCCTCCCTTATTCTGACCAAGTGATAAGCATTTCTTCTCAAGTCCAACTTTGTAAAAACTTTTGCCCCTTGTAACAGTTCAAAACAAAAAGCGATTAACGGAAGGGGGTACCTGTTCTTAACTGTGATGTCATTCAGTCCCCGGTAATCAATGCAAGGGCGAAGCGTCTTGTCCCTCTTATCCACAAAGAAGAATCCAGCACCGGCTGGGGAGGAGGAAGGACGAATAATACCAGTTTTGATAGAGGAGGCTATGTATTCATCCATGACCGCACGCTCACGGTTGGATAGGGAGTACAGACGTCCCTTGGGTGGAAAAGTCCCAGGGAGGAGGTCTATGGCACAGTCATAAGGCCGGTGTGGTGGAAGTGTGGTTGCCTTTACCTTGTTGAACACCTCTCGCAATTCCCAGTAGTCCTCAGGAACTGAAGCTAATTCTGCTCACTGGGTCTCCTCTGATGAGAGAGTGTCTCCAGGCGCATCTGAAAAGGAAGAGGAGGACTGGAAACACCGTGGGTTGCACCGAGCACCCCACGATAATATAGCTCCAGAGGACCAGTCAATGTGCGGGTTATGTAGAATGAGCCAGGGGTAGCCCAAGATTACAGGGTGCAGTGATGAGTGAAACAGGAAAAAACTGATCTTCTCGAAATGATGATCCGGAAAGGATAGGACTACAGGACTTGTGTGATGAGTAACGATGCACAGGAGACGTCCATCAAGAGCGGTAGCCTTCATTGACGAGTCCAAGGGGATTATGGATAGTTCCAACTTAGAAGCAAGAGTGATGTCCATAAAGTTGGCATCAGATCCCGAATCAACAAGTGCTAGAAGACTGCGAGAGTGAGAGGTGTTAGTTAACAGAATCTTGGAGAGTTGTCGACTGATATCAGTCTTGATAATAACCGGGCTTATCAAGACTGAGGATCTGGGTGACGTACCTCCTCGTCTAACTGGACAGCTGGCAAGTAGATACAACGCCCCTCCATCATGCGTCGATTCCTCTCAGCAGAAGAGAGCCTGGTCCGGCCCACCTGCATGGGTTCTTCAGTTAGAAGAGAAGAGACAGGAGCGGACATCGAAGGCACCGAAAGTACCTCCTCCCTAGAGGCCCCCCTCCTTCCCTGGTAATTGCCTGGCTGAGAGCGGAATCTCTCTCTCTATCCCGCTCGGTGGGTAGATCAAGCGGGGTCAGATAGTCCTTGACTCTCTCAGAAAGACCATTGAAGAATGCATCTACGAGGGCTAGTTGGTTCCACCCACTGTCTGCTGCTAATGTGCGGAACTCGATAGCATAATCAAAACGCTACGGCGTTCCTGCTTTAAAGTTACCAGCGCCTTTGCTGCTTCATGGCCCGGAGTGACAGTTTGTCTGTAAAAACAAGGGCAGCAATTTGCAAGCTGCTGACTCTCTCCCATTCAGCTGTGGCCCATGCTCTCGCACGGCCGGACAAATAGGAGATAATGTAAGCTATCTTTGCCCAATCTGATGGAAAAGAGGATGCCTGAAACTCAAAGTGAAGCTTACATTGAGACAAGAAGGGACGACGATCCCCCGACTCGCCCGTGAATCTCTCCGGACTGGACAGCCGGATATGTGATGACTCACGAGTGACCGTTCTCGGGGCCGCTTCAGCCGGAACCTGGTCAGTTACGCTGACGCCGACGAGGCCTCCTTCCTCTGCATCTGTTTAATGACAAATCCAATTTGTGCAGAAAGTTGGGAATAGGCCCGCTCATGACCCTCTGCTGAAGCCCTCATCTCACGTTGGAGCAAACCAACCTGCTCCTCCTGAAGATTAATCCGTTGTCCCTGTGCCTGCAGATCGGCACGCACTGGATCTGCGGAGTCCATGTTATTGGCCAGATTGTACTGTCAGGACCAGGCAAAAGGACTCACAGAGCAGACTGACACATAACACTAGGACATGACAGTAATACCTTTCAGTGAAGTCCACTTGCATTCCCAAGAGTGTGCATCCAAGGGGACAGAAGGGACGGGCGTCAAACCACTCTGGATAAATGGGACTGCGAGAACGCACAAATAAGGGACAAGGGCGTAAATGCGCATATTGGAAAGGGCCTTAGATTCGTTGCCGTCATTTGCATCATCAACATGATGGAGGAAAGAAAACGTTTAAGATATTATTTTAAAACATTTACCACATACCAACACATACCAACTGTTTTGCATGTTCATAACTTGAAAGTATGATAGTACTTACACTTTTTGTCCATATAGGCTTAGACTATTATACAAAGATATTTGATTCCCACTCTCCCCAGTCAATACTGTTGTTGTGTCCTTTGTCAAGACACGTCACCCAACTTGCCTTCAGTGTCTGTGGCACTAGTGTATAAATGTTGGGAAATGTTTGGAGGCGCAAAATGGCTGCCACGTCTCCACCACCAGTGTGTGACTTTGGAGTGAATTAATAATGGACACAGTAAATTTCCTAACTCGGATACTCCAAGTTCCTGAGGACCTCATTCATGCATCGTTAAATACAGATATTCCTCAGGAAGGCCCAGAACCTCTTCTATGTAACACATTGCTTATATTTATTATACAGTTATTGCCAACTGTATTTTAATGAATATATATTTTATATTCTTTAATATATAGGTTTATATTTAAGAATAATAAACTTTTCCCTCAGCTGCTGATGCTAGTCTGCAAACAATCTGAGCTGGTGTTAAAATAGAAGGATGTTGTCAATCTTCTAAACTTTTAAATTAATTATTAATGTTTTTTTTTACAGCTTTAAGATGAAATCATTTTGTTGTAACTTGACTGTAGTTTTTTGTGTTGGACAGATCTGAGTGACTTGATGGAAGTGGCCAAAGAAACAGAATGAGGACAACAGCGACCAGTGTGACTCTTACCTCATATTAAATCTACTGCTTATTAATGTTTATATTTATATGATAAAACTTTTGACCACACAGGACAGTCTGAAAAGCCTTGTATTTTCTGAAAATGTACTATTTCTCCAAGTTGTTGTGTTATGTCATTTTCATATCCTGTGGGTAGATACCCTGTATATTCCTCTGTAACAAAAATACACATTCAAATTTAGTGAAGTTTTGTCTCTTGTTCTGAAAACAGCTGAATGTTACATTTAAGTCAAAGGGCTAAAAAATGAAGATTTACCATTATTTCTGATAAATTGACAGAACAAACTGAGACAAGTTTTGAAATAAGTGGAACCATGGTGTTTGTAGAACTTCCGTACTTTTGCTGCTCAGCTTTTTCAGGCTCCCTGCTGCTGCATTCCATCCATCCTGCTGGCTTTCTCCTCCTCAACGGGAGCTCACACCTCTTCCTGGATTAGTAGCCTCCGCTTCTTCCCTTGTAGTAAGTAGAGAGAGAATCAAAAATTGTTTCAAAGCCGATAGGTTGGATCACTCGGGTTTATTTCAGATCTGGGATCAGAGACTGCCAGGCAGAGACTGAACCCAGAGCTTTAAGAGCAATGTCTTTATATACCTTTTAACAAACAACATCTGGTTTACATCACCTGTCATCTTATATGGTGGGACACAGAAGTGGCTTCTATTCCCATGACCTCTGACCTACTCCCTAAGGTCATAAAACCTATATCTATAAGATGAAAGAAACAGAGAGGGAAGTGGCCCCAGAGTTAAATAACCTGGGGTTACCATCCATGACCTATGTCTTTCCCATATGTTAGATCAGCTTTCCTGGGGTCACATTTCTTATGACCTTTTCCCACAGTCAGGATGAAAAACATATATTTACTACTGACATAAAATTACATGATATCAGCCATGTCCCAGCGAGGTGTCATGCGGCTATCCAGGCTAGCGCTTCAACGAGTAACAGCACCCACTATTGCTCGGTGCCATAGCCATGTCTCAGGAGCATGCATGGCCTCTGCTTCCCTCCATTTCCACCCTATCTATCTATTTTTTTTTTTACTCTCACTTTTTCTTTTAATTAGGCCCGAGCCGGTGATGACCGGGAGGGCCTATTGTTTTTGCTCGGATTTTTTTTTTTTTTTTATTGTGACCAAATGATCCTAAATTTGACCCAGTGAACATGCACGAAAAGTCATTTGTATTGGTCCCAGACTTCAAGCTCGGCGAAAATGTTATGTTTTTGAAGTCGCCGAAAAAAAAAATACGAAAAATGACTCAGTGGCGACCCCTACAAAATCAAAATACATTGGGCCTATGGAAAGTGAAAGTAAGTTTTTTTCAACGTAGAAAAATGAAACTTGGTACATCCATAGGACACCTCAGGGCAAACAGAAAAGTCAATGACAGTCACACCCTAAACTCAACAGGAAGTCCGCCATGTGGGGTGAAACGCGCAGCCACTAAAATCGCACCCCTTGCGCAAAAAGATGCAAATCATTGTGTTTTAATCTAAATGGCCCCAAATTTGGTGAGTATCATCTAGACACGTGTGCCAACCAAAGTTGTGACTTTGTTTACGATATCTTATCGGGTATGGGTGTGGCAAGCCTGTAACGAGGTGGCCATTTTTGTGAAAATAAAATGTCTCTTAACTCTCAAACGCCTTCTCGGATCGAGTTGGACCCAAAAAGGCGTTTGTGCACATTCATGACCTAAACACAAAAATATTTAAATAAAAGGGTTATCTTTAGAAATGGCTCTCCAGCGCCCCCTACAAACTTATAATGGGACCCAAGAATTCTGTTTTTCATACAGACATGAAATTTGGTACACACATCTCTTATGTCATGAGGAGCATAAAAGCCAATGACAACCACCCCCTATCTATAAATGTGTTGCCATAGCAACGTCCCAAATATGTGGAAAAAGTCAATGGGAAGTGAAATTTTTAGTTTGTCGTAGGCAAATGAAACTTGGTACACACATCCAGCATGGGCTTATGAACAAAAAAGCCAATGGGGACCACACCCTATCACATACGGGAAGGCGGCCATTTTGAATTGAAAATGTGAACCGACTTAGAATACAACCTCTCTTTTAAAAGAACTCAGAGAATAGCTGCTTCATTCCACAGACACCAAACTTGGGCAAAATGAGCTAAACACATGTATGTAAAATAGACAAGTGTTTTTCTAGACTTTTTTGCTCGAGTTATATTTTTTTTTATTATAATTCGGTATATATTTTTTTATTATAATTTTTCTGCAAAATGATCCTCAATTTGACCCAGTAAACGTGGAACTAAAAGTCAATTTTATTGGTCCCAGACTTCAAGCCCGGCAAAAAATTTATGTATGTGAAGTCCCCGAAAAAAAAATACGAAAAATGACTCAGTGGAGACCCCTAGAAAAGTCAAAATACATTGGGCCTATGGAAAGTGAAAGTAAATTTTTCCATTGTAGAAATACAAAACTTGGTACATCCATAGGACACCTCAGGGCAAACAAAAAAGTTTATTACAGCCATATCGTAAACTCAACAGGAAATCTACTATGTTGGGTGGAATGCATGACCACCTAAATCGCACCCCTTGTGTCTAAAGGCTTTTCATCTAAACAGCTCCAAATTTGGTGAGTATCATCTAGACACGTGTGGAAAAAAAAGTTATCAATTTGTTTTTTGATACATTTGTGGCTGTGGTCGTAATGAGTCTGTGAAGAGGCAGCCATTTCTTTGGGAAATAAATGCCATTTCCCAATTGCCAGGATCCTTCCTTTGGAGGAGGCCCCTCCAGAGCCAATGCTAGAGTCTTAGAAAACTCCTCAGAATCCTTTGGAACTTGAAACCTTGTACTTTTAGACTTAGTTTATATTTACATTTTGCCAATTTAAACAGGGGGGTGCAGCGATTCCTGAGTCATCTCAAATCTCCAGCCAGTGCTTTGTTTTTCTCGCCTTAGCCCAAGCATAATCTATTATTTTCAAAGGTTCAGACAGCTCCCAGGAAAACCAGGGATTGTGGAGACCTTTAACTCTAAATTACAAGGTGGTGTAGCAGGCCCCAGCAGTAGCACAGGCCCGGTTATTTGACATTACCGTGAAGTTTACGCTTTAAAGCACGAAATGCAATCCTCCGAGTGCATGTGTCCCCACGGTCTCAAGGGAGGCGAGGGCCTTTATCGCAGCTTGCGGCTTTAATTTTTCTTCTGTTTGTTTTGTTTTTATCTAGTCATGCACGGACACGGCCAATGTGTTTTGTTAAGGACAAGAAATGTTATTAATGACTTTGCTTTTGCTTTCATAAGCAGTGGAACTTGGGTCCACCAGGCACCAGGGTCAAAGGTGACTCAGGACCAGTACCACCACCTGGCGCCATGTCTTTTAATCATAAAATTTTGGAGATAAAGTGATTCAGCCTGATTCAGGGACCTCTCTCTTTATACCTGTGTGTATCCTTGTGTCTTGTCAATCCTTTCCCTGCTCCCATCATGTTATTCACCATTATTGATTTGTGTAATTTTTAATAAAATCCCATAAAAGACATTAATGTTTCTCTGTCTATATTAAGAAATGTTTGAAAACCAGGAGAATTCTCTTCCTTTTAGATTATTGAGACTAGATTAAACAGTTTCTTTGGACCTGTCCAAAATCAAAGTGCTGCTGCTGTGGAGGAACTGTCCAGAATGGAGCCAGGGGGGTCTGGGACAAGGCTGGTCTGTGGTGGAAAGCACTTAACCTGGACTCTGAGGAGGAAGAATGTTATTGAAGACCACTGTTTGTGGGCTTTTATGTTGCATTTAATAGTCCTCTATTACCTTTTCCTTTCTGAACTCAAATTGCATATGACCAGAAAATATGCGTAAAAAAGTTACCTGTGGCCTCTTGTACCTCTGGACAGATTATTTATATGCACTTAATTTAATTGGTAACCTTGTGGTTGGATTATCGCAAGAGTCAACAAACTCGCAAAAGTCCATCTTGAACTGCTCCAAGCAAAATATTTATGGTCAAACCATGGCCTATTGACCAGTGAAACCAATGATGTAGCGGCTCTGAAATGTCTGTTTTAGGTTTGAAGATGTAGTAACCGTTTACCAGTTATGAATGTAAACAACATGCTGTTCTGATTAACTGTGGTTAATAAATCCAGTCACCACAAAGCTACCAGTACCTCCCAGATGGTACTGTGGAACAGACTGTGCTGTGGAGCAATATACAGTATATCTGGCATGTCAATTTATATTAAGAGAACATACAAAGTATTGGTGTATGTTCTCATCCATATTATGGAAATGGTAACGGTTTGTTTAGCCAAAACATAGTTAGTGTTTGACTCTAAAGATGTGGTCTGACAGGCCTGTGGCAGAAGAACAGGGCAGACTGGTTGTTAGGATTCCTTCACCACTAATACAGGCCGGGCTCACACAGACCAGACTGAAAGAGGCTAGGGAAGAGTCTAGACTCAAAACAAAACAAGCAGTGAAGACACAAATGGAAGGCTTCCAAATCATGTTCCTTGTAAATAAACTGGCAGATCACGCATGTGAGTATTGCTATGTCTTGGAGCTGGATATTTTATCCTTTGGATATTCTAGATATTTTCTTTCAATAGATTGTTGTGATACTTTAATTCCATGTAGTCTTTATGATGATGATGCGTGACCTAGGTTGAGCTGGAGTAACCCCCAGCCCCTGTGTCTCATCTGAACATGTTCACTTCAGTTCTACTTCGTGTGTGCTCCGCCCACCTACGGCCTTCGCTAGTGGTTACCTCTCTCTGGCGCCAGCCAGCCTTCTGAGAAAGATCAAAGCATGCGCCAATCATGCCAACGTACTGGCACAGCCTCAGGGGCTATATAAACCCCCTTGCCCAACGCTCTCCCTTCTTCTCTCTCAGCACTTCTGAGATCACTAAAGAGAGAAGACTATACAGAAGACAGAAGAATGGATTGTGCCCAAGATTTGTCACCCACCGGTGTCGGGCACCACCTCTCCTGCCGTTCCTGCTACGCCCGGCTGCTGCCCGTGGACGGCCACGACTGCTGCTTTAACTGCCTCGGATGGCGTCATCAGCTGGAGCGGTCTACTTGCTCTGACTGCCTCGGCCTTCCCAGAGAGGAGACCGAGCGCCGCGCTGCTTTTATGGGTCCACAGTTTCCATCTCCATCCTCGACCTGCCACCGGAAGCCAGTGCTGTGTCCCCAGCCGCTGCCCAATCCAACTGAGGTGGGGGGGGAGAACCATGGCGAGGACACTGGCTCCTCCTGCACTGGTTTTTCCGCCCCTGATCTTCAGGTACCCATTAGATGATCTGCCGCAGCTGTTTGCCTCTGCTGCAGAGCGTGTGGCGACTCCTCTCCCGCCCCAGCCGCTTAAGACGGCCCCGGCGGACTTCACACTGGGGCTAGCGTCACAGACCCGCTCTTGACTAGAGAACGCACAGTGCCCACTCTGGTTCTCGCACAGGTCGTCAGACGACCCACTGCTAGGGGTGGACGAGTCGTGGCCCATAGGCCTCCTCTATGTCTTCCCACCACTACGCCTCTTGGCCCCTCTGCTTCACAGGGTGAGGTCGCAGGGCCTTCACATCCTGGTGGTGGCTCTGGACAGTACCACCCGGGTACCCGGACCTAGTGCAGATGGCGGTGTCGGACCCGTGGCATCTCCCCGGCCAACCAGACACACTGCTGCAGGCTGGGGGTTCCCTTCAGTCCTGACCATTCCTGATCCGCAGGCTCCTAGTCTGGAGGTTGAAAGGGAGAGGCTTATGAGTACAGGACTATAGGACCACCATCCAGTGTGCTAGTGCGCCTTCCATGGCCAGGGCATACGGGCACCCATTGCCGTCTCTTTGCCGCTTGGTGTGGGGACAGGACGTTGGACCCCTGTAGCTGTCAATGTAGTCATAGATTTCTGCAGGGACTTCTGGATAGTGGTCGTGCCGCATAAACTCTGGCGGTGTTTGCGGCAGCCATCACGACGGGCCATGGGGACTTTGGGCGCTTTCCGGCTCGTAGTCACCCTTTGGTTAAGCGATTTCTTCGGGGTGCAAGTAGGGTGCCCCCTCTAGGCAGGTAGTGCCTCCCTGGGACCTTCAGACGGTTTTGGATGGTCTGTCTGGACCTCCTTTTGAGCCCTTGGAGCGAGCGGAAGTCCAGCTGCTCTCCTTCAAGACCGCCCTTCTGTTGGCACTACAGTACATTGGGAGTACATTGATCTCCTACGTCCTTCGCCTCGGTACGTAACCACTAGCGAAGCCCGTAGGTGGGCGGAGCACACACGAAGTAGAAATTATAGTTACCTGATGTAACTACAGTTCTACGAGTGTGTGCGTAGCCCACCTACTCTCAGGCCCAGCTGGACTGCTTCCCTTTTTTGAGCTGGTTCGAAGAATGGAGAGCGTTGGGCAAGGGGGTTTATATAGCCCCTGAGGCTGTGCCAGTACGTTGGCATGATTGGCTCGGTGAGTGCTTTAATCTTTCTCAGAAGGCTGGCTGGCGCCAGAGAGAGGTAACCACTAGCGAAGCCCGTCGGTGGGCGGAGCACACACTCGTAGAACTGTAGTTACATCAGGTAACTATAATTTATGTTTTCTCAGAATGTACAGAGTGCATCTTGTTGGTCCAACTGTCCTGTCCTGTTCTGTGTGCTTTCTTTGTGTGTATGTTGAGGCATTTTAATATAGGCACTCTTTTGTAACTCTTTTGTGTTCTATGACTGTATCATTTTAATCTGTTTTTAAAGGTGACTTTTAACATCTGTCCAAGGACTACAGATGAAAAATAGCCTCCACTCTTACAGAAATGTTTATTAATGTGTACAGTCCCTGAAATAAAACAAATAATTCCAAAAATACACTTCAGTCCTACTCTATTCCATAATTATATGCTGGCTTTTTTGAGATATTACTTCTAAATTGTAAAACTACATAAACCTAAACAAACACTAATAGGGTTGACTAAGGTGGAAAAGGTGTGGAAAATGTCATAACTAGCTTTTTATTTTTTCTGCTTGGCTTATAAGATATTTTACATTTCATTGGAAAGGTGTTTACATGTTATAATCCTTGCTCCAAGCCCTCTTTGAACAGAGGAGGTGGCCTCAGATTCACGTTGCCTAGTATTTACAAAAGTGTTTTGAAACCTTAATCAAAACAGTTTCACTCTAGAACAACAACAGCACCTGAAAGGAACAGTGTCACTAACGACTCTCCTGAGCCTTAACGACTCTCACATCAGGAGTCACACTTCCCTTTCATAGTTAATGACTATGAGACCAGAACAGCCTGGTCCATCAGGTTTAGTTTCAACCCCTCCCTCTAGAGATATAGGCTCAGCTCTCCTACCAGTTGATCTCAGAATTAATAAAGTCTCTTGGAATTAGAGATAAAACATCTTCACCTTGAAAACTCAAGTTGTAAGAAAACTTCTTACAACTAAATCAAAACAAGACAGACGTTTTACTCCTCGGCCCAAAACATATAAGACAAAGTATGAAACCACTTTTAACCACTCTCCCTGCACAACCATCTGAGTTTGTAAGTGATCAAGGTGTGATGTTGGACCCACTTTCAAAAACACTTAAATAACCTTTATAGATCCTTTTACCATCTCAGAAATATTCCAAAGATCAGAACCCTCATCTCCGAATTTGATTCTGAAAAATTACTATATTTTTAGTTGGATTGATAACTGTTACTCTCCATTTGCTGGCCTCACAAAACAAACACTTAATAAACTCCAATATATTTAAAATGCTACTGCACAAGTCCTCACAAGAACTAAAATAAATGAACACAGAACTCCAGTTCTATCGCCCCTTCATTGGCTGCCGGTCAAACAGAGGATTAATGTCTACAAATCATTGAGCAATTCCAAGGCGTTCAGTCATCATGGTCCTATTTTGTGGAATTCTTATTCTAATTCTAATGAACTAGTCTATTAGCACTTAATCTGTTGTGTAAAATTTGTTGTTGTCAGACTATATAGCAGGGCTACATAGCAGACTGAAGCTTAATGAAGTGCATTCAGGTTTCAGTATCACATGGTTGCATTATTTTGGAAACTCATAAGCTCATGCCCACAAAGAAATACTAGACTTCCACACTGGTCATTCATAACATCCTCATCCTTATTCTTTGACTTTTTGTGACTGAGCTTGAGAAATACTTTCGGGTTGTTTTATTTATTTCAAGCACGTAAAGAGAAATTAAAAATACATAAATAGAATACATTTGCATCATCTTTACAACAAATCATGTAAACAATATCCGCTCAAAAAAGGAGTGGAAAGAAGAAAAACGTATTATCTTAAGGCTGTGCAATTAGGCAATTAGTTGAAAGGGGTGTGTTAAAAGAAATAGCAGTGTGGCATTCAATCACTGAGGTCATTAATTATAAATTAATTCTGTGAAAAAACAGGTGTGAATCAGGTGGCCCCTATTTAAGGATGAAGCCACCAGCACTTGTTGAACATTTGAAAGCCTGAGGAAAATGGGTCGTTTAAGACATTGTTCAGAAGAACAGCGTACTTTGATTAAAAAGTTGATTGGAGCAGGAGAAAACCTATAAGGTGAGGTACCTAAGAGGTGCAAAAAATTATAGGATGTTCAGCTATAATGATCTCCAATGCCTTAAAATGGAGAGAAAAACCAGAGAGACGTGGAAGAAAACGGAAGACAACCATCAAAATGGATCGAAGAATAACCAGAATGACAAAGGCTGAGCCAATGATCAGCTCCAGGATCAAAGACAGTCTGGAGTTACCTGTAAGTACTGTGACAGTTAGAAGACGTCTGTGTGAAGCTAATCTATTTCAAGAATCCCCTGCAAAGTCCCTCTGTTTAAAAAAAGGCATGTGCAGAAGAGGTTACAATTTGCCAAAGAACACATCAACTGGAAATGGAGGAACATTTTGTGACTGATGAGAGTAAAATTGTTCATTTTGGGTCCAAGGGCCACAGACAGTTTGTGAGACGACCCCCAAACTCTGAATTCAAGCCACAGTCCACAGTGAAGCCAGTGAAGACATTGAAGACAGTGAAGACAGTGAAGACAGTGAAGACAGTGAAGCAAGCATCATGTTATGGTCATGTTTCTCCTACTATGGTGTTGGGTCTATTTATCACAAACCAGGGATCATGGATCAGTTTGCATTTGTCAAAATACTTTAAGAGGACATGTTGCCTTTTGCTGAAGAGGACATGTCCTTGAAATGTTTGTTTCAACAAGACAATGACCCCAAACACACGAGTAAACGAGCAAAGTCTTGGTTCCAAACCAACATAAGTAATGTTATGGAGTGGCCAGCCCACACACATATATATATATATATATATATATATATATATATATATATATATATATATATATATATATATATATATATATATATATATATATATATATATATATATATATATATATATATATATATATAATATGAACATACACTGTGTGCACAATTATTAGACAAGTGATTATTTTGACCATATCATCATTTTATCTATAATTTTCAACTCCAAGCTAATAAACTTTAATCCTTGTTGGATTTATTGCATATCAGGTGATGTGTATTTGTGTAACGAGGGAGGTTGTGGCCTAAGGAGATCAACACCCTTTATCAAGGTGTGCATAATTATTAGGCAAATTCTTCTCCTCAGGAAAAATGCGCAGGAATGCAGCATTCTTGAAATATCTAAGATATTTGGATGTGATCACAGAACCACCAAACGTTTTGTAGCGAATAGTCGACAGGGTCGCAAGATACATGTCGAGAAGAAAAGACACAAATTAACCGCCAAAGATTTGTGAAGAATCAAACATGCAACCTCCCTGGAGTGTCAAGAAGTACGAGGTGTTCAGTTCTCAGAGACATGGCCAAGGTAAAAGAGGCTGAAACCCGACCACCTCTGAACAAGACACAGAAGTTGAAACATAAAGAATGGGCCAAGAAATATCTGAAGACAGATTTTTCAAAGGTTTTGTGACTGATGATATGAGAGTGACTCTTGACGGACCAGATGGATGGGCCCATGGTTGGATCAGTAACGGACACAGAGCTTCACTTCGACTCAGACAAGCAAGGTGGAGGTGTGGTACTAGTATGGGCAGGTATTATTAAAGATGAGCTAGTTGGACCTTTTCAGGTTGGACTCAAAATCAACTCTCAGACCTACTGCCAATTTTTAGAAGACACTTTCTTCAAGCAGTGGTCCAGGAAAAAGTCTGCATTGTAAATGACCATTAAATTCCCAGTCAGAAGAGGGCCGACATCTTCACCTCCGGCCAATAGAGGGCAGTGTTGCATTCGAATACTTGAGAAAGACTTTAACTAACATTTAACATTTAACATTTAGTCATTTAGCAGACGCTTTTATCCAAAGCGACTTACAAGTGAGGATAACAATGGAAGCAATTTTAACAACACAAGGTACAAAAAGCATAAGTGCACAAAAAACTAGTCAGTTTAAACCCAGCGCAGTATACAATGCTAAGGATAAGAGAATATTTTTTTTTTTTTTTTTTTTTATAGAAAGGAATCGATAGAAAGGAAGTAGAACTCAGTGTTTGTCAGTCAGGTGTTGACGGAAGAGATGTGTTTTCAGGTGTTTTTTAAAGATGGCTACAGAATCTGCTGATCTTGTAGCAGCAGGTAGATCATTCCACCAATGTGGAACAGAGCCAGAGAAGGTACGTGAGAGTGATTTTGTACCTTTTTGGGACGGTACCACCAGACGATGTTCATTTGCAGAGCGCAGGGATCTGGTAGGAACGTAGGTCTGTATTAGTGAGTGGAGATATGGGGGTGCAGAACCAGAGGTGGTCTTGTAGGCCAAGAGCATAGCTTTGAACTTGATGCGGGCGTCAACCGGGAGCCAGTGTAGCCTAATGAATAGAGGAGATACGTGCGCTCTCTTCGGTTCATTAAAGACCACTCTTGCCGCTGCATTCTGGATCAGCTGCAGAGGTTTGGTTGTGCAGCAGGGAGTCCAGCCAGTAGAGCATTGCAATAGTCCAGTTTGGACAAGACAAGAGCCTGGACTAGAATTTATGAGAGTGCTCTGATAGGAAAGATCTAATTTTCTAATGTTGTAGAGGATGAATCTACAGGACCGGATGGTGCTGGCGACATGGCTTGTGAAGTTTAGCTGATCATCAATTACCACTCCCAGATTTCTGGCAGTGCTGGACGGTGTAATGGTTGATGGGCCTAGTTGAATGGAGAGGTTGTGGTGGGTCTTTGGATTGGCCGGAATCACAAGCAGTTCTGTTTTTGCAAGGTTCAGCTGCAGGTGATGGTCCTTCATCCAAAGTGAGATGTCACTCAGACATGCCGAGGCAGCGAGCAGAGACCGTCGGATCGTCAGGATGAAATGACAGGTGGAGTTGAGTGTCATCTGCATAGCAGTGATAGGAAAAGCCATGCTTCTGGATGACAGAGCCAAGGGATGTCATGTATATGGAAAAGAGTAGCGGTCCGAGCACTGAGCCCTGTGGCACCCCTGTATTGAGATGTTGGGACTCAGAGACCTCATTCCTCCAGGATACTCTGAATGACCTATCCGAGAGGTAAGACTTGAACCATTGCAACGCCATTCCAGAGACACCCATCGCCCTGAGAGAAGACAGGAGGATGTGATGATTAACAGTGTCAAAAGCAGCAGACAGATCCAGTAAGATGAGTACAGATGACTTGGATGCTGCCTTTGCCAGTCTCAGAGCTTCGATGACTGAGAGCAGGGCAGTTTCGGTGGAATGACCGCTCTTGAACCCAGACTGGTTCTGGTCCAGGAGGTTGTTCCGTGTGAGAAAGGAGGAGAGCTGAGTAAACACAACTCGCTCCAGAGCTTTGGCAATGAAGGGAACCGGTCTGTAGTTTTCAAGCAGAGTAGGGTTAAGAGTGGGTTTCTTCAGTAGTGGTGTGATGCGGGCCTCTTTGAAAGCTGTGGGGAAGGACCCAGTGGAAAGAGATGAGTTGATGATGTGGGTGAGACCAGGCACGACAGATGGAGAGATGGCCTGAAGGAGATGTGTGGGGATGGGATCCAGCGGGCAGGTAGTAGGGTGGTTAGAACTAATGACCTTGGAAACATCTGCTTCAGTTAGAGGAGAGAAGGAAGTGAGCAAACACATATCAGGGGTCTGAATGAGCTCGACAGGTGGTGGCGCAGAGAACTGACTGCTGATGGCGGTCGTTTTCTTTACAAAGAAAGACACGAAATCATCAGCTGTTAAATCCGATGAAGGTGGGGGAGCAGGCGGACAAAGGAGGGCAGAAAAGGTTTTAAAGAGAGTGCACGAGTCAGGTGAGTTGATTAACCTAGAATGGTAGTAGACAGTTTTTGCAGAGGTGACATCAGCGGAGAAAGTAGAGAGGAGAGACTGGTAGATAGAGAGGTTAGTAGGATCTTTAGACTTGCGCCATTTTCTCTCAGCTGACCGGAGGCTGGCGCGGTGCTCGCGTAGAACATCGGATAACCAGGGGCAGGCGAGGATGTGCGGGCTGGTCTAGATGTAAGAGGGCATAAGTTGTCCAAGCAGGATGAAAGCGTGGAGCACAGAGTGTCGGTGGCGTTGTTTGTGTTTAAAGAGAGCTCCTCAGAAGAGGGAGTGCAGAAGAGACAGCAGAGGAAAAACGGGAGGGACTGAGTGTACGCAGGTTGCGTCGGAAAGTGACCAGCGGTAAAACAATTGCAGTGTCTGGAGAAGTTAGGTCAAGGTCGAGTAATGAAGAAGTGATCGGAAGTGTGCAGTGGCGTGACCTGAGTGTGGCGAGTGGAGCAGTATCTTATGTAGATAAGATCTAGTTGGTTATCAGACTTGTGGGTTGCCGATGTGGAAACCTGCTTGAGGTCAAATGATGCAGTTAGGTTAATGAAGTTAGCAGCCTGTGGCTTTTCAAGGTGGATGTTGAAGTCTCCTAATACCACCAGAGGGGTACCATCCTCAGGGAAGGATGAAAGAAGCGCATCCAACTCCTCCAAGAAATGTCCAAGCTGACCTGGGGGCCGATAGATAACTACAAAATGACTTTTAACAGGGTGGGTAACAGCATGGAACTCGAAGGAGCTGTTGTCACACAAGGGTGATAGCTGATAGCTGTTTGAACTTCCAGTCAGTAGGAATAAGTAGTCCGGTCCCTCCGCCCCTTCCAGTGAGGCGAGGCCTGTGGGAGAAAGTGTGATTATGGGAGAGGGCGGCGGGAGTGGCAGAGTCCTCTGGTTTGATCCATGTTTCTGTAAGTGCTACAACTGAAAGACCAGAATGTTGAACAAAAGCTGTAATGAAATCAGCTTTGTTCACAGCAGACTGGCAGTTCCACAAGCCTATTGGGAAAGTAGAAGGGGCAGTTATTGACAGTGATACAACATGCAGATTATTATGGTTGCATCGCCTTTTGCGTGAAACAGATGATAATGTCCGTGTTGAAATGACAGTAGTAATTTGGAAACACATTTAAGAGCCGAAGAGGAAAAATATACAAGAAGAAAGTAATAGTAGAAATAATAGAATATAAGTGCAAACAACAACAACTAGAAAAGACTTTAATATTTAACTTGAGCCAAATGGTCCTAAAGAACTTTATATGTATATGTTTTGGTTGTCAAATGATGCTCGCTAAGTACTTAAGGTAGACATTGTATTCTTATTTGTTTTACAAGAGTGTACAAGAGTTTGTTTATTACCACGCATGCTTTTATTTTGAAGTGTGGAAACGGAAGTGCAACGGTATGGATATGATCTTGCACTTTCTACATGAAGCGGCATTCTGATTAACGTTAACCAGAAGAAAGATAAAACATTTGGGTACTTGCCTTGTAAATATATATGGTTAAAAGGATTTCCTCTATCAATTAGCTCCTGGCTGATGAAGGGCACAAGGTACTGTTTTATATTTAATTTGTGTGATCAACTTTGAGAGACTTTGAAGTGTTTATATTTTCTACTACTTCTGAAGCTGTGAGTTAACGTTTAATGAGTTGTTAGCATAAATGCAGATTTAGAATGTCAGTTATGTCCATTTCAATTAATAACAATGTTATACATAGAAGATGTGATACGTTGTTAGTTTAGGTGTTTTATTGAGTTCACAACATTCTTGTAAATTGTAACTAAAGCAATTCATATATAGCACTTAAGAAGTTTGTCAATTGTTTTTAAAACTCATTTTGGTAAATGCTTTATTTGCATTAAGGCCTATATACTAAAATTTGCTTTATTGTTACACTATTTGAATATTATAATATATATGAATGTATACCTACCTTATTGCAAATGTGTATTGATTAGTTTATAGGTTTGTGGACATTTATGTACAATTTGTAAGCAATTGGTTAATAATTGATTTGTTTGTGTGTTTGCATCATTTAGCTCTTACGGTGTTTGAAGAATAAACCCTTTATAAACATCAGTTCCTGAGAGTAAATTGCATCTGTTCAGCTGGGAATGCTACAGTAAGAGCTTCACCGATAAGAACGACAGCTTCACCTCATCCATCCAAGGTAATCTAGTTTGTGGCATTCCTGTAAAGAATATGGATGCATCTGAAATTAAAGACCCAGACCAGCATGTGCAGGCCCCTCATAATGGAACGGAAGAGGAGGAACTTCACCATTCTGGTCGTCAACAGAACCTAACGGAGAAGATGCGTGCATATAAAACTGAGGAGGCCCTAAAAAGGGAGAAAGGATTAATTCAGCTGTACGAACAATGGAAAGACCTGGCTCGCAACACAAGGGAAGAGCTAAAAACAGACATTAGTGAAAGCCAACTAATAGTTCTAATTAATACACTTGAAAAGGGAAGGGATGATGTCATGCACGTCTACCTGGAAATTAGAGATTACATCGCTCCATCCAGTGACACTAGACGCAAAATTGATACATGTGAAGCTGTGACAAAAGATATTTTGAAAATAATTTTTGACAGAATAGCATGCCTTGAGGACTTTGACAGAGAAAATGTAAAACACAATCTTCGTGAGTTACTCAATCACAATTATGCTCGTTCTGTCTACGGATCCACAGTTTCACGACCCACATCGTCAAGGTCTTCAGCCATGTCCATTGCAGAGAGGCGGGCAGAGGCAGCAGCTGAATTAGCAGTCAAAGAAGCAGAATACTCAATGGTACAAGAGATTGAAGCTCGAAAGTGTGAACTGGAAAAACTAAAAGCAGAAAAGGATCTAAAGGCAGCTAGAGCCAGAGTGCAGGCTTATAATCAAGAAATGGCACAGGAAGTCAGCCCTCGTTACTCAGACTCAAATACAAGGGAACAGCAGGATGTAAGAGTAACAGTGCAGCAGCATATGGTTCCATTTCCCATCCAATGTCCTACAGACATCACAGCAACAGCCTCACTTCCAAAATCTGATATAGCCTATCTCTCCCAAGCTGTCCAAGATAGTATAGCCCTGAACAGGCTGCCTGCAACAGAACCATCAGTGTTCTATGGTGATCCTATTCAGGTCATTGAGTGGAAGGCTGCATTTGTGTCGCTTATTGATGGAAAGGCAATTTCTTCTGCTGACAAGCTGCACTATTTAAGAAGGTACGTTAGTGGGCCAGCTCGTAAGTCTCTTGATGGCATCTTCTACAGGAATGATGATGAAGCCTATAATGATGCATGGAACAAGCTGAACCAACGGTATGGACAGCCCTTTGTTATTCAAAAGGCATTTAGAGAAAAACTAGCCAAATGGCCCAAGATCCAGTCTAAAGATGCTGAAGGTTTCAGAGAATTTTCTGACTTCTTAACTGCATGTCATCAAGCTATACCTCATGTCAAGGGACTTGAAATATTAAATGACTGCGATGAAAATCAGAAACTTGTACACAAATTACCAGATTGGGCAGCAGCACGGTGGAACCGTCAAGTCACACAGACACTGATTAAGACTCATGACTTTCCAAAGTTTATAGAATTTGTGAACTTCATGTCAATGGAAGCAGAGATTACTTGCAATCCAGTCACTTCCTTTAGCGCTCTTCATGCTTCTGACCCCACTTTGGAAAAACGGAACCCTAAGGACAGTAAAAGAAACAGGGCTAACGTCTTTCACATTGAAACGGCTATGGAAAATAAAAAAAGGGACAAAAATGAACAAAGCCCCACTAAAATATGTCTCTTCTGCAAAGACAGCAAGCATAAGATTTACAACTGTCCAACATTTGTGGCAAAATCATTAGAAGAGAAACGGAAGTATGTGAAAGAGAACAAACTTTGCTACGGTTGCATGAAAGTTGGTCACAGCGCAAAAGACTGCCGTCACCGTCTAACCTGTGACACCTGTAGAGGTAGACATCCAACATGTCTACATGACGAAGGCTACACAAGGAAAGTCAATTCAACACCAGTCTCAAACTCAGGTGACACAGAGACAGCTACTACTATGTCTCTTAAAGTAGAGAATGATGAGCCATCCACCAATACTTCAATGATTGTGCCAGTGTGGGTATCAACCGATAGGAACCCAGGCTCTGAAAAACTTGTTTATGCTCTGCTTGACACCCAGAGTGATACTGTGTTTGTCGACCGAGAGCTGAGCAACAAGCTACAAGCTGACTCCTGTCCTGTGAGACTGAAGTTGACAACCATGACCGCAAAGGATGTTGTAATGCCAAGTGAAAGGGTGTCAGGTCTCAAAGTTAGAGGCTACAGCTCCCCCGTTGCCCTCAACATGCCCCCTGCCTACACTAAAGACTCCATTCCAGTAAACCGTACTCACATTCCTACCTGTGAGACAGCACGACAGTGGAAGCATCTCTCTACAGTAGTGGACAAAATTCCACCTCTCCAGGATTGTGAGGTTGGCCTCCTGATAGGCTACAGCTGTCCAAAGGCTTTGGCACCAAAACAGGTGATTTTAGGAGGCGATGATGAACCATACGCTGTCCATACAGACCTAGGATGGAGCATTGTTGGTCGCCTGTCTTCACACCATGAATCACAAAGCTTTAGCACAATTTGTCATAGAGTCAGCATTAAAGAGCTTCCTCCAGTGACTCCAGCAGATGTTATTAAAGTTTTGGAGTCTGACTTCAAAGACGCTGGTGAAGATAATAAAACTGTGTCACAGGATGACATTCTCTTCTTGACCAAACTGCAGCAAAGCATAAGGAAGAACGACCACGGGCATTATGAGATGCCTCTCCCATTCAAAGCAAGACCTCACCTGCTTAACAATGAGCAGCTCGCCATTGTAAGACTCAATCATCTTAAAAGGAAATTGTTGAAAGATGAAAGGTACAAGGAACAATATGTGAGTTTTATGGAAGAGGTCATCGAGAGAGGGGAGGCGGAAGAAGTGAATGATGAAGGAAAGGATGGAGAGAAGTGGTACATCCCTCATCATGGTGTGTATCATCCTAGGAAGCCAAACAGGCTACGTGTTGTCTTCGACTGCTCTGCCAAGTACCAGGGAACAAGCCTCAATGACCACTTACTCCAAGGCCCAGATTTAATGAACAAGCTGACTGGTGTTCTAGTAAGATTCAGACAACATCCCGTTGCCCTTATGTGCGATGTTGAAAAGATGTTTCACCAATTTCATGTTGAAGAAGCAGATCGAGACTACCTTCGTTTTCTTTGGTGGAAAAATGGAGACTTAACTTTACACCCACAAGAATACCGCATGAAGGTCCATCTTTTCGGTGCAACTTCATCACCTGGATGTGCCAATTATGGTTTGAAACATCTAGCTAAAAACAATGAATGTACATATCCTCTTGGCTCAAAATTCATCACAACAGACTTTTATGTGGATGACGGTGTGACCAGTGTAACCAACACGGAAAAGGCCATTCAGGTAGCAAGAGAAGCTCGACAACTGTGTGCCTCAGGTGGTCTTAGACTACACAAATTTCTTTCAAATGACAAAGTGGTCCTAGATAGCATTCCAGTTTCTGAAAGAGCCATAGAAGTAAAGACACTTGATCTCAACTTTGAAGACACACCTTTAGAAAGAGCTCTAGGAATCCACTGGCACATTGATTCTGACAGATTCAGATTCTCTGTTGACCTCAAAGACCAGCCAGCTACACGCCGTGGCATACTATCCACATTTGCATCACTGTATGACTGTCCACTGGGCTTTATTGCTCCTTTTCTGCTCAGTGGAAAATTAGTGCTACAGGAAATGTGCAGAAACGGATCAGGCTGGGATGAACCCCTTTCTAAGGAATTGCAGCCAAGGTGGGAGCATTGGAAAGCTGATCTTCTGAACTTGGAAACGATTAATATACCTCGCTGCTATGTACCTGCAAACTTTGGAAAGGTCATCAAAAGAGAACTTCATCATTTCTCTGATGCCAGCAACAGCGGATATAGCCAGTGTTCTTATCTGAGACTCACAAATGAAGAAGGAAACATCTATTGTGCCCTGGTCATAGGTAAATCCAGAGTTGCTCCTATAAAGGTCCAGACTATTCCCAGGCTCGAACTGACAGCTGCTGTGATCTCAGTTGTCATGAGCAATATGCTTAAACAAGAGTTGGAATACACAGATATAGAAGAGCACTTCTGGACCGACGAAGTGGTTCTGGGATACATTAACAATGAAGCACGCCGCTTTCACACGTTCGTAGCGAACAGAGTGCAAAAAATACATCTCAGTACTACTTCTCAACAGTGGAGATACGTTACCACTAATGAAAACCCTGCTGACCATGCTTCAAGAGGTTTAAATGCCAGTGAGATTCTTACATTGAATTGGTTGACAGGGCCAGCATTTTTATGGAAGAAGGTTATACCTCCTGTTATAAATATTGACACAGCACTAACAATTGGAGATCCGGAAGTGAGACAGGCTCAGACGCTGAGTGCAGAAACAACAGAAGTCAGCCTCTCAGACCGCTTGTCAAAGCTGTCTTCATGGTCCGGAGTTGTTCAAGGGGTAGCTCGCCTCGTTCGCCGAGCCAAAGGGGATAAGTCCAGCAGTCACAGTACAGTAGCTGAACGAGAAGATGCTAGACGCATAATCATTAAGGACTTACAAAGAAACACCTATTTAGAGGATATTAAGGTATTGAGTAAGGGAGCCCAGCTGTCACCTAGCAGTAAGCTGTATCGCCTTCATGCTTTCCTAGATAACGAAGGAGTACTCAAGGTGGGAGGAAGGCTTTGTGATGCGCTCCTACCCAGCTCAGTCAAACACCCAGTGATCATTCCTAAAGATCACCACATAACAAAGATGATTATCTCTCAATGTCACGAGAAGGTCAAGCACCAAGGAAAGGGTCTAACAATAAATGAGATCAGATCACAAGGCTACTGGATTCCAGGAATGAGCAGAGCAGTAGCATCACATGTGCATCACTGTGTGACATGTCGGAAGCTCAGAAGACCTACAGAAGAACAAAGAATGGCCGACCTTCCTCCAGAGCGAACAAATCCATCTCCACCATTCACATAGTGTGGTATGGACTGCTTTGGTCCCTTTGTCACTAAACAGGGTCGGAAGGAACATAAAAGGTATGGCCTCCTCTTCACATGCTTCAGCTCCAGAGCTATTCATATAGAAATGCTAGATGACATGTCTACAGATGCCTTCATCAATGGCCTCCGCTGTTTTGTTGCATTACGGGGAGCAGTGCGCCAAATTAAATGTGACCAAGGGACCAACTTTGTAGGAGCTAAAAAATGCTCTCAAGAACGTTGACGCTGATCGTCTGACAGTGTTCTTAGCTGAGAAGCAGTGCGACTTTGTTCTAAATGTGCCACATTCTAGTCATGCAGGCGGGGTATGGGAGAGACAAATCCGGACAGTGAGAAATGTTCTTCGCTCAACACTCTCACTCTCTGCTGACCGACTGGACGATGCCTCATTGCGGACATTCTTTTATGAAGCTATGGCGATTGTAAACAGTAGACCACTCTCAGTTGACAACCTAAATGACCCCAACAGCCTTACACCTCTCACCCCCAATAACTTGCTCACTATGAAATCAGTTCCAGCATTACCTCCATCAGGCAGATTTATCCGAGAAGACATCTATGCAAAAAAAAGGTGGCGTCATGTTCAGTACCTCGCAGAGCAGTTTTGGAGTCGTTGGCGTAAGGAGTACCTATCCAACATTGCCATCAGACAGTGCTGGCATACAGCAAAGAGAAACTTGCGAGTAGGAGATATTGTCATGGAAAAGTCTGATGATCTGCCCAGAAATGAGTGGCGGCTGGCAAGAGTAATAGAGACTATTATGAATAAGGATGGGCTTGTGAGAAGAGCAAAGGTATGCCTTGGTGACCGGAACCTGGAAAGAGATGGTCGTCGCCTTAAAAAGATGTCTGTCATTGAACGGCCAGTTCAGAAACTTATCCTGTTGCTAGAGACTGTCTAGCTGCTTCCAGGACCAACTAAGTGTATCCTTTTCATCATTTTACTCAAATTCTAGTATTCAATCAACTTAATATGAACATTTTTGTTTTAAAATCATTTGTGATTTATTTCTCTTAATGCCATTCAAATCACTCATGATTTGGTGGGAGTGTAATGGCGCTTTTCCACTACCAGTATCAGCTCGCCTCGACTCGCCTCGACTCGGCTCGGCTCGCTCCGTTTTCCATTGCAGATAGTACCTCCACAATAGTACCTAGTCGTCATAGCGACGCCGCAAGAACCTGTCGTGACGTAATCTTCTACGCGACACACACCCGCTACTCACACACATAGAATGGAGGAAATCGAGTCTATGTTTTTTTTTATCCTCGGGATGTGGCTGTTTCTCACAGCAAGACAGCAAACGTTGTTTCAGGAGAGGCTGAGGGCAGCAAAAAGAAACACTGCTGATAACAGGAGAGTTTGGGAATTACTACAGAGTTCAGACTACGAGACGAATCTGTTTTTTCAAAGCCGACGCAAGAGGGTAAGTTATGCTAACGTTTACATATGTGTAAATACTATAAGTTACTACTTACAAAGTATTTGAACAACTTTATAGCTACCAGTATTACGTACTAAAATGTGTATGATTTATGTGTTTCAGATCTGCTCATAAAGCCGTTCACTGACACTGGACGGCTGACTGCAGAACAGCAGATCTACAACAAGAAAATATGTCGAGCACGGGTTGTGGTTGAAAACGCTTTTGGTAGACTGAAGGGAAGGTGGCGTTGTCTCATGAAAAGAACTGTGATGTTACAATTGTGAAATCTATGATTCTTACTTGCTGTGCTTTGCATAACCTTTGTGTGAGTCATGGAGAGGACTATGACAATGACTGGGATGCACCTGCAGCAGCAGAGCCTGTGGTGGCAGTGGCACAGGGTGTAGAGGAGGAAGGCAGTGATGTACGAGAGGGTCTGATGCGTTACTTTAATTGCTAAAAAAATAAATACATTATCGTTAAAAATGTTGTCTCTGCTGTTTTAAGGTTATCACAGTATAAAATCTGAAAATACATGGTCAAACCCTTGTACAAAAGCAAACCATCAAAAAAGACACTTATTTGTAATAAGTTTCAAAAAAGTTTTATTTAACCACACACATACAAATAGAACAAACTCTAATATAAATTCACAAACAACTATATACATGTTACATGTAGTGCAAACAATTTTATAAAATGCTGTATTTATTAGCTGCTAGCTGCTGCGGGTCCCGTTCTTGACGCTGGTCTCGGTGTCGATGGTGCCAATGGTTCTGGTGCTGTTGTTGATGCCGACGCTGCAGCCGATGCCAACGTGGCATCAGTGGGAGCCACTGAACCATTCTCGCCGTAAAAGGAATCTTGAATAGAAAGATCATACAAAAGTCAACACACTACGAAATAGCAATGGCAGGCAGCTAGCAACTAGTTAGAGCTAAAAGTTAGCGACAATTGCTATCTGCGACACAGGTTTACAGTCTTCATTGTTATTAGTGAGCTTCAGCTTTCCTAAAGAAAACAAAACTCTCAAGCAGAGTGCACCTACAGGGTTAATGTAATGTAAACTTAAAACACTTACCGTCCTCCATCAGCGACTCCAAAAAACTAGTGGCCGAGTCAAGACCACCATCCCTCCCGTTGCTCGCGGTCTATGGTCGTAGATACTGTCCATCTGTTCGCATTTCACTTCCATCTTTTTCGGTTTGAACCACTAAGGCCGTTGTGGTCCTTTACAGCTCTGTAGTCACTTTTCAGTTTTTTTTAAACTTTTCCCTACATTGCTGGAAAGTCCTGGTGTAGCCATGTGTGGACATCAGTTCGGAGACTTCTTGGTATACTCTTTCGTTCCTCGTTGCCCCATCAAGCTCTCGCTGGATCTTCTCTTCGGCAACCAAACAAAGAAAAGTCTGCACCTCCTCGTTTGACCACAGAGCATTTTTCCGAGTTGCCATAATACTAAAGTCTGGGACTGGGTAAATTATCACGCAATCTCTGGCCAAACTATTTAAAAATGGCGGGGTTATTCAGGATACTCCGTCTGGCGCGTGCAATGATGACGCAGTGAACAGTGACGATTCTCTCTGGCCAATCAGCAGTCTGTCGTGTGTTCACGTTACAATTTAGTATCGCCTCAGCCCGCTTAGAACCTCGCCGGAGGTGATACGAAAAAAAGTACCAGGAAGCAGGTACAGGTACAACTTTTACGCAGTGGAAAACCAAACAAAGGCGAGCCGAGTCGAGGCGAGTCGAGCTGGTACTGTGTAGTGGAAAAGCGCCATAAATGACCATTAAATTCCCAGTCAGAAGAGGGCCGACATCTTCACCTCCGGCCAATAGAGGGCAGTGTTGCATTCGAATACTTGAGAAAGACTTTAACTAGAAAAGACTTTAATATTTAACTTGAGCCAAATGTTCCTAAAGAACTTTATATGTATATGTTTTGGTTGTCAAATGATGCTCGCTAAGTACTTAAGGTAGACATTGTATTCTTATTTGTTTTACAAGAGTGTACAAGAGTTTGTTTATTACCACGCATGCTTTTATTTTGAAGTGTGGAAACGGAAGTGCAACGGTATGGATATGTTCTCGCACTTTTCTACATGAAGCGGCATTCTGATTAACGTTAACCAGAAGAAAGATAAAACATTTGGGTACTTGCCTTGTAAATATATATGGTTAAAAGGATTTCCTCTATCTATTAGCTCCTGGCTGATGAAGGGCACAAGGTACTGTTTTATATTTAATTTGTGTGATCAACTTTGAGAGACTTTGAAGTGTTTATATTTTCTACTACTTCTGAAGCTGTGAGTTAACGTTTAATGAGTTGTTAACATAAATGCAGATTTAGAATGTCAGTTATGTCCATTTCAATTAATAACAATGTTATACATAGAAGATGTGATTCGTTGTTAGTTTAGGTGTTTTATTGAGTTCACAACATTCTTATAAATTGTAACTAAAGCAATTCATATATAGCACTTAAGAAGTTTGTCAATTGTTTTTAAAACTCATTTTGGTAAATGCTTTATTTGCATTAAGGCCTATATACTAAAATTTGCTTTATTGTTACACTATTTGAATATTATAATATATATGAATGTATTTATTATAATATTCAAATATTATTCAAATAATATATATGAATGTACCCCTCCTTGAACCGCAACCTTATCGTGGTGGAGGGGTTTGAGTGCCCGAATGATCCTAGGAGCTATGTTGTCAGGGGCTATATGCCCCTGGTAGGGTCTCCCAAGGCAAACAGGTCCTAGGTGACGGGCCAGACAAAGAGCGGTTCAGAACCCTTTATGAAGAGAAAAAAATCAAGGACCGTGGCGTCGCCGGTATGGCGCAGCCGGGCCCCACCCTGGAGCCAGGCCCGGGGTTGGGGCTCGCATGCGAGCGTCTGGTGGCCGGGTCTTTCCCCACGGGGCCCGGCCGGGCTCAGCCCGAAGGAGCGACGTGGGGCCGACCTCCCGTGGGCCCACCACCTGCGGGAGGAACCGTGGGCCGGTGCAAAGTGGATTGGGTGGCAGCCGGCGGAGGCCTCGGCGACCCAATCCCGGACACGAATCTGGCGCTAGGGACATGGAATGTCACCTCGCTGGCGGGGAAGGAGCCTGAGCTTGTGCGGGAGGTTGAGAGATACCGACTAGAGATAGTCGGGCTCACCTCCACGCACAGCTCGGGCTCTGGAACCCAAATCCTCGAGAGAGGCTGGACTCTCCACTACTCTGGAGTTGCCTGCGGTGAGAGGCGGCGGGCTGGTGTGGGCTTGCTCATAGCCCCCCAGCTTAGCCGCCATGTGTTACTCCTCTGCATTACTCCTCTGCTTCATGACCTTCACTGGCTACCTGTAGCATCACGTATACATTTTAAAGTATTGCTTCTAACATTTAAAGCAATAAATGGTCTTGCTCCCCAATATCTGTCTGACCTACTTTCCCCCTACCGCCCTGTCCGGTCCCTTAGATCAGCTGAACTCGGTCTGTTATCCACCCCACGTTTCCGTCTGTCTACTGTTGGTGGAAGGTCTTTTAGTGTAAATGCTCCTCAACTTTGGAACGCGCTGCCTCTTACTCTACGAAACATCTCATCTGTGGATGCATTCAAGTCTCAGTTAAAAACATATCTATTTAACAAACATTTTCGGTAATTACAACTATATGTTTCATGTGATGTGTATCTAAATGTTTGTCTGTACTGTATTTGTGAAATGTAAAGCGACCTTGAGCTACGGAAAGGCGCTATATAAATAAAACTTCTTCTTCTTCTTCTTCTTCTATGTGTTGGAGTTCACCCCGGTGAACGAGAGGGTCGCTTCCCTGCGCCTTCGGGTCGGGGATAGGTCTCTCACTGTTGTTTGTGTTTACGGGCCAAATGGCAGTGCAGAGTACCCGGCCTTCTTGGAGTCTCTGGGAGGGGTGCTGGAAAGTGCTCCGACTGGGGACTCCGTCGTTCTACTGGGGGACTTCAACGCTCACGTGGGCAGCGACAGTGATACCTGGAGGGGCGTGATTGGGAGGAACGGCCCCCCTGATCTGAACCCGAGTGGTGTTCTGTTATTGGACTTCTGTGCTAGCAACAGTTTGTCCATAACGAACACCATGTTCAAGCATAAGGGTGTCCATCAGTGCACGTGGCACCAGGACACCCTAGGTCGGAGATCGATGATCGACTTTGTAGTTGTTTCATCTGACCTCCGGCCGTATGTCTTGGACACTCGGGTGAAGAGAGGCGGAGCTGTCAACTGATCACCACCTGGTGGTGAGTTGGATCCGATGGCGGGGAGAAAGCTGGACAGACTCGGCAGGCCCAAGCGTACTGTGAGGGTCTGTTGGGAACGTTGGCAGAGCCCCTGTCAGAAAGACCTTTAACTCCCACCTCCGGCAGAGCTTCGACCAGATCCCGAGGAGGTTGGAGACATTGAGTCCGAGTGGACCATGTTCTCCACCTCCATTGTCGATGCGCCACTCGAGCTGTGGCCGTAAAGTCTCCGGTGCCTGTCGTGGCGGCAACCCCCGAACCCGGTGGTGGACACCGGAAGTAAGGGATGCCGTCAAGCTGAAGAAGGAGACCTACCGAGCCTGGTTGGCCCGTGGGACTCCTGAGGCAGCTGATAGGTACCGGCAGGCCAAGCGGACTGCAGCCCGGGTGGTCGTGGAGGCTAAAACTCGGGTCTGGGAGGAGTTCGGTGAGGCCATGGAGAAAGACTATCGGTCGGCCTCGAAGAAATTCTGGCAAACCGTCCGGCGCCTCAGGAGGGGGAAGCAGTGCCCTGCCAAAACTGTTTACAGTAGAGGTGGGAACCTGCTGACTTCAACTGGGGATATTGTTGGACGGTGGAAGGAATACTTCGAGGATCTCCTCAACCCCACCGACACGTCTTCCACTGAGGAAGCAGAGGCCGAGGGCTCGGAGGTGGACTCGTCCATCACCCGGGCTGAAGTCACTGAGGTAGTTGGGAAGCTCCTCAGTGGCAAGGCACCGGGGGTGGATGAGATACGCCCTGAGTACCTCAAGTCTCTGGATGTTGTAGGGCTGTCTTGGTTGACACGCCTCTGCAACATCGCGTGGCTGTCGGGGACAGTACCTCTGGACTGGCAGACCGGGGTGGTGGTCCCTCTTTTCAAGAAGGGGGACCGGAGGGTGTGTTCCAACTACAGAGGGATCACACTCCTCAGCCTCCCCGGGAAAGTCTATGCCAGGGTACTGGAGAGGAGAATACGACCGATAGTTGAACCTCGGATTCAGGAGGAACAATGCGGTTTTCGTCCCTGGTCGTGGAACACTGGACCAGCTCTATACCCTCTCCAGGGTGCTGGAGGGTTCATGGGAGTTTGCCCAACCAGTCCACATGTGTTTTGTGGATCTGGAGAAGGCATTCGACTGTGTCCCGCGTGGCGCCCTGTGGGGGGTGCTCTGGGAGTATGGGGTCCGGGGCCCTTTGCTAAGGGCTGTCCGGTCCCTATACGACCGGAGCAGGAGCTTGGTTCGCATTGCCGGCAGTAAGTCAGACCTGTTCCCAGTGCACGTTGGACTCCGGCAGGGCTGCCCTTTGTCACCGGTCCTGTTCATTGTCTTTATGGACAGGATTTCTAGGCGCAGCCAGGGGCCGGAGGAGTCTGGTTTGGGGACCACAGGATCTCGTCTGCTTTTTGCAGATGATGTTGTCCTGTTGGCTCCATCAAGCCAGGACCTTCAGCGTGCACTGGGACGGTTTGCAGCCGAGTGTGAAGCAGCTGGGATGAGGATCAGCACCTCCAAGTCTGAGACCATGGTTCTCAGTCGGAAAAGGGTGGCTTGTCCCCTTCAGGTTGGTGGGGAGATCCTGCCTCAAGTGGAGAGTTCAAGTATCTTGGGGTCTTGTTCACGAGTGAGGAAGGAGGAACGTGAGATTGACAGGCGGATCGGTGCAGCTTCTGCAGTGATGCGGTCGATGTACCGGTCTGTCGTGGTGAAGAAGGAGCTGAGCTGTAAGGCAAAGCTCTCGATTTACCGGTCAATCTACGTTCCTACTCTCACCTATGGTCATGAGCTTTGGGTCATGACCGAAAGAACAAGATCCCGGATACAAGCGGCCGAAATGGGCTTTCTCCGCAGGGTGGCGGGGCGCTCCCTTAGAGATAAGGTGAGGAGCTCGGTCACTCGGGAGGAGCTCAAAGTAGAACCGCTGCTCCTCCACATCGAGAGGAGCCAGCTGAGGTGGCTCGGGCATCTGTTTCGGATGCCTCCTGGACGCCTCCCTAGGGAGGTGTTTCGGGCATGTCCCACCGGGAGGAGACCCCGGGGAAGACCTAGGACACGCTGGAGGGACTATGTCTCTCGGCTGGCCTGGGAACGCCTCGGTATCCCCCCGGAAGAGCTAGAGGAAGTGTCTGGGGAGAGGGAAGTCTGGGCGTCTCTGCTTAGACTGCTGCCCCCGCGACCCGGCCCCGGATAAGCGGTAGAAGATGGATGGATATGAATGTATACCTACCTTATTGCAAATGTGTATTGATTAGTTTATAGGTTTGTGGACATTTATGTACAATTTGTAAGCAATTGGTTAATAATTAATTTGTTTGTGTGTTTGCATCATTTAGCTCTTACGGTGTTTGAAGAATAAACCCTTTATAAACATCAGTTCCTGAGAGTAAATTGCATCTGTTCAGCTGGGAATGCTACATGCATCTTTTAAGAATACTTTGATTTTTATGCAAGATAACGCTCCATCACATGAATCAAAGTTCTCCACTGTGTGTCTGGTCAGTAAAGGCCTTAAAGATGAAAAACTAATGACACCTGACTTAAACCCTATTAAGAACTTTGGGGCCCTTCTTAAGCAGGACATTTCCAGTGAAGGTAAACAGTTCAACTCTGAACAGTGTCTGGGAGGCTGTGGTTGCGGCTGCACAAAAAGTTGATTCTGACCAGATCAAGAAACTGACTGACTCCATGAATGGAAGGACTGTGACTGTTATTGAAAAGAAGGTTGGCTATATTGGTCACTGAGTTTTTTTTGTTTTTTTTCCCCCAGAAATGTTTATTTGTAAATTTTGAGTTTGTTTCTTATTCTCACTTTAACAGGTGAAAATAAACAAGTGAGATGGGAAAATCTTTGTTTTTCATTTAGTTGCATAATTATTCTGCACACTAATAGTTGTGTAATGGTGTACGTAGATATTCTCTTAAGAAAGCCAAAACTTTAATTTTACTACTAAAATGTTCAAGTACATTTTGGATTGACCAAGAGCACTGTAGTGCTGTGTACAATAACAAAATGAATCCTCAAAAATACACCTTGCCTAATAATTGTGTACATGGTGTACATACATACAGTCAGGTCCATAAATATAGTGACATTGACACATTCTAATCTTTTTGGCTCTATACACCACCACAATGTATTTGAAATGAATGTGCTTTAACTGCAGACTTTAGCTTTAATTTGAGGTATTTACATCTAAACCAGGAGAACAGTGTAGAAATTACAACAGTTTGTATTTGTGCCTCCCACTTTTTAAGGGACCAAAAGTAATGGAACAGATTAACAATCATAAATCAAACTTTCACTTTTTAATACTTGGTTGTAAAAATCCTTTGCAGTCAATTACAGCCTGAAGTCTGGAACACATAGACATCACCAGACGCTGGGTTTCATCCCTGGTGATGCTCTGCCAGGCCTCTACTGCAACTATGTTCAGTTCCTGCTTGTTCTTGGAGCATTTTCCCTTCAGTCTTGTCTTCAACAAGTGAAATACATGTTCAATCAGATTCAGGTCAGGTCAACTTTTTGGTTGCTTTCGCAGTATACTTTGGGTCATTGTCCATCTGCACTGTGAAGCGCCGTCCAATGAGTTCTGAAGCATTTGGCTGAATATGAGCAGATAATATTGCCTGAAACACTTCAGAACCAGTTCCATTTTCAGACATACATGCCCACGCCATGACACTACCACCACATGCTTCACTGATGAGGTGCTATGCTTTGGATCATGAGCAGTTCCTTTCCTTCTCCAGACTCTTCTCTTCACATCACTCTGGTACAAGTTGATCTTGGGCTCGTCGGTCCATAGGATGTTGTTCCAGAACTGTGAAGGCTTTTTTAGATGTTGTTTGGCAAACTCTAATCTGGCCTTCCTGTTTTTGAGGCTCACCAATGGTTTACATCTTGTGGTGAAGCCTCTGTATTCACTCTGGTGAAGTCTTTTCTTGAGTGTTGACTTTGACACTCATACACCTACCTCCTGGAGAGTGTTCTTGATCTGGACAACTGTTGTGAAGGGTGTTTTCTTCACCAGGGAAAGAATTCTTCGGTCATCCACCACAGTTGTTTTCTGTGGTCTTCCAGGTCTTTTGGTGTTGCTGAGCTCACCGGTGTGTTCTTTCTTTTTAAGGATGTTCCAAACAGTTGATTTGGCCACACCTAAAGTTGTTGCTCTCTCTGATGGATTTGTTTTGTTTTTTCAGCCGAATGATGGCTTGCTTCACTGATAGTGACAGCTCTTTGGGTCTCATATTGAGAGATGACAGCAACAGTTTCCAAATAGCACACTTGAAATGAACTCTGAACCTTTTATCTGCTCCTTGTAAATGTGTTGTTGCTGTCTATGGTTGGTTATGTTGGGATTATCTGTTTGGATGTTCATGCTAAATGATGTTGCCGGGAGTGAGATGGGCTGGGTATTTGCGTAGCACTGTTGTCTGAAACCATGACTGAGAATACCATGTTGTGCAATGGCCCACTGTGGTTCATGTTAAACTGTTGTAAATAAAACCTTGTCTAATAAAACATTCACTCTTGTGACTTCGTCTTGATAAAGACATCACAGTATATTATTATAATATCATTGCTACTTCTTTAGCAACTAGGTCTTTATTCAAAATAATAAATGGAAAAAAATCACTTTTTGAGTTGAAACTCATTTTGACAATGTAGCTAACACTCTACCATAAAAAAATTACATCACAGGATAGTTTATTAGTAAATGCTGAAAATATGAAGACAGTGTTAATTATGTCGCAGAAGATGTGCCACACCGTGTTTGGTATATGTCATTTGCTTCATATACAGTACCTCTCATGTGATGCCAGGGACACTTCCATTGCCCCATACACGTAGGCAATAACTCCATGGATGTGTTCTAATAATACATCCATGGTCCACTCTTACACGGACCCCTCAACCTCTTGAATCCCATTGTTGCTTTACTTCCTGATTCTACACCAATAGTTTACAGGAAGTACTGACCTGCCGAGTATGTGGCCCCGCTGGTGCGGTGTCTCCGTGCTGTTCGCTGTCAACGCCCCAAGTCAGCAGCACACGCGAATGTGTGTTGTCAGCGGCGACCGCCCCCTGTTGTTTCGGAGTATACACTGCACACCGATCAAAAAAACAGTAATATCTCACTCCACAAATGTGTCAGGACTTAATTATGTACAGGGAACTTTAGTCCGGACCTGAACAGACTTCCTGGGGATGTAAATAAATAAATCCGTGGTTTGACCATGGTCACTTCCGTTCTCTTCTTTTAGACCCAGAGCTTAGCTTACTTGAAAACATAAAAAAAAAATAATAATAATAAAAATAACCTTTGGCCAACTTTCAGATGTTTTATTTTTTTTTTGTAGATTGCTTTATGTGTGCATTGTGATGTGTTTATTTTCCATTTCTCTTCATTTAATCCTGTTTGGAGATGAACAGTTATTCTTTGAGAGAGGTGTATTACTGATATGTTAACTTTTCAGAAAAAAAAACAACTTTTTTTATAAGGCCACTTACTTTTTCATATATGCCATACTGTCTACAATGCTTTGTTGAATGGCCTGATATTGTCTACATTTACATTTATTCATTTAGCTGACGCTTTTATCCAAAGCGACTTACATTGTTCTAATGTAATTACCAGTGTTACAGCCACTGGAGGCAAGGTGGGTTAAGTGTCTTGCCCAAGGACACAACGACAGTATGAACTGTGGGGAGGGCGGGAATCGAACTGCCTACCTTCTGGTTGAAGGACAACCGCTCTACCACTGAGCTACTGTCTGTCACGTTATTGTTTGTTTAAGATGTATTTCTTCCTGTTACCTCCTTTATAGGCTACTGCCATATATCTTTACCTACCTCTTGTTTAGATCGTCATTTTAATGAGAATTGGTTTTCAATTTACTTATTTGGGAAAGTAAAATTTGGAGGCTATTTGGCGTGTGCCCGGCAGGTGTCGCCATAGAGTGAAAACGCAGCAGAAGAGGCCAGAGAGTGAGAGAAGGAAGTAAACATGTCCCTCACGTGAGTACATTCATGGCTGGACTTTGAGAAACATGGCGCAGGACGCAGACAATAGGCTGCAGCTCATCCGCTCACGTATTCGGCCTTTTCCAGATTTTCCCAAGAAAGGAATCGTGTTCAGGTACGAACACTAGATAGACTGAAAACTACTTCCTAGTCTTTGTTTCCTAGTTTGAAGCTTGCACAGGACTTTACACGTGGTGCTGTCAGCCGACACCATCCATTCATTTATTCATCCATTTTATTTACAACACGTTTTGAAGCTTTTCTTATAAAAAACATACAAACATCAGATAAAACATGACTATTTGTGACACAAACAGCTTTTTCTCTAAAGAGGGAATTGGGTGTGCTTCTTTGGTTCAAGCACAGTGCCAACACAGTTAAACATTACTCACAAGTGACATACTTAAGGAGGACTTAGGACTCATTATCTAAAATGTAGTTGCTGCACTGGTCCAGTAGACATAGGCTAATGGTTGACCATGTTGGTGTATGCATAACCATGAGTGTGGTAGATTTTTATTAGGTTAGTAAAACTCAATGCCAGCTCGTTTTCCTCAAGGTGGGGCAAAGCGACTCGGGGCCAACCAATCGGAATTACCAAGGACATGACATTAGCTAGGGCGAAAATCAATGGTTGGAAGCCTATTAGGAAGTAGGGGTAGGCTCCATCAAGCCTGACCAACATTGGTCCATTGAAAAATCGGCGCCAATTACAAAGTGACTATTTTTGTCACAGTCATCATTCTAACTATGTCTTCTTTGTTTGAACACATTATCATTATTCCCGTAATCGTTATATTGATATTTGTCACATAACTCTTAATAATAAGATATTAAGATTAATCACTGACCTATCAGCTGCCTCCATTCTGCTGTGTCGGGGTCACGGGGGCGTGGTTTGGTTGGTCTTGTTGCTCTCGGAAGAAGAAGCCGCAGGATATTTATGACAGAAGAGACACTCCCGGAGGCCTAACTATTTTAAATCAGTGAAATTTAAGCTTTTTGCTACACCCAAAGATTGTTTTTAGTTGTTCTATGTTTTCCGAAGCTTTTTAGCCAATATGTCTTTGTTTTTTGTTAATTAGTTTGTTAGATGCTGCTGTTCATGAACGGAGATCGTTTGCTGTTAGCTAAAAGCTAACGCTAGCTGTGTTTGGTTTAATTCAGCTGATTTAAATCACTTCTTCATCGTCCAACTGCACTAAATGAACCACACTCCAGTTTCTAGGTGAGTACATTTTTGCATGTGTTAAAATACTGTTCAGAATATATACAGTTAGCTAAACTATTGAGCTTTTGTTAGCTGACCCGAAGGTGGTGCTAAAGGTCTAACTTACTGCTCCATTGTTTTAACGATAGTTTAATATAATACACTGGACCAAACTTTTTTAATAATATAAAGATACAATCATATCTAACCTTCAATTTTGGAAGGAATCAGGCATAATGCTCTTATAGTTTTTTTCTTGGCCATAATATAATCATAATAATAAAAGCATAAATTAGAAGTGGGCTTAAAGTACTCTTTTACAAAGATCTGGGTTGTTGTTTTGGTAAATACATTTGAAACATGCCTATTTTATGAAAATATTGTTCTCTCTCCACAGATATCCTAAAGGTGATGCTGTCAGGCTGAGGCTGATCAGAAGAGAGACTCTTGGTTGTGCTGTGAGGACTTTGAAGAGGATATTCAGACAAAGGTGGTGTTACATTACATTAAACCTTACATTAAACATTACACCTGCAATGCCCACTAACCTCTGAGACTTTTTACTCTAGAAAACACTTTCCTTACTCTGCAGTCATACATCCTTTAAACATTACTGTAGCTAAAGTGCTTGTGTTAGTTTTATATTTGTACATTTGTCATCTGTAAATCATGACAACAGTAGACAGGTAAATGTTTATGTCAGGTTTTAAACATGACAGACATTACCTCTAACACAGTACAGTTCACATTTACTAAAGTATTATATTTAGGCAAATGTCAGTTCAAATCAAAGTCCACTATTTTCTAAAAACAGTCCTTACACAGTAACATACAGTGAGCTGGTGAATAAAAGACCAACATTAATGTTGTAATTTGTTCTGTGATTAACAGTAAATCTCATGAACAGAGGTGACCGGTACCAACAGCAAGACTTGTCTTAAACATAAGTTTTTACTTTGTTCTCTGTTTTTGCAGAGCCTCTCTACAGTTACCTGTCTGCTTCTGCTTCTGTCGGCCCTCCCCAGTCCAGTCCAGTCTAGTCCAGTACTAGTCCTGTCTAGTCTAGTCCAGTCCAGTCCAGTCTAGTCCAGTACTAGTCCTGTCTAGTCTAGTCCAGTCTAGTCCAGGACTGTCCAGTCTAGTACTGTCCAGTCCAGTTATCGGTCTGCTGCTCTGTTGGTCCTCTCTGCTCCTGCACAGCTGACATAGCCCAGCCTCGTCTTCCTCAGCTTCATCTGACTTCACATCCTGGTCCATCTACAACTTCAGCTTCTTTTAAATAAACTTAAACTCAATCAAATCTCTATTTGTGTGTTTCTAGGTTTGAAGGCATATTTAAACTGTATTTTAAGCTCTTAAATCTGACATAATTTATACATTTTGTATTTAAAGTGCAACTAAAGCCCTGGTCAGAGCCTAACTCCACCCACTCACAAAATTTGAAAAATGCTGGAAAAGTGGGCAGAGCCCAGCAGAGACAGAGGAAGAACCGAGGCGGAGCTCAGCGGGGGCGTGAACCTGAGACCCACAGTGACGGATTGATTGACAGCAGCTGTCAGACTCACAAAGATGGAGACTTGAAGGAAGCTAGTAGCTTTGCTACGGAGCGGTCCTTCTAAGTGGAGGACATTTCTGTGCACACAGGGCTAGAGCCTTATCAGTTTGTGCCGCTGGCTCAAACCGCGGTCTCAACAACTCCCAAAGTTAAAGAGCGAAGTCTTGCAGCACAAGAGAGAATGGGGCCAGTGATAAAATGTTAGCATTGTCTAATTTAGGCTAATGCTTAGCAAATGCTAACAAAGTTTCAGATATTGCAAACCTATGCATTTAGTTTGATTTAGTGTTAATTACACAAAACAGAGATTTCAAGTCTCCCTCTACAACTGTTAAAAACTCTTGTCTTGCAGCTCACTGGTCCTGGGAGAGAATGTGTTATAGAGAGATACTCAAGGTATAGCTATGAAATAAGACCAGTGTCAAGTCCAGTTAATTTAATAAGTATTATGCAAAAAAGACACAACTCTAACCAAATATAATATTTACATCCAAAACAAAGTAGTGATAAACATTGTTTCTCATGTTGTAGGTAATGCACAGGTGTGACAGGTTGGTGAGTCGGCTGCATAACAGTCCATCCAGACTTTGAGGCAGTAGCACTAAACCCCTGTGTTACAGGCTCTAACACTTGTATTGTAGTGTTACACTTATCTTCAGCTTTTTGGTGAGACGTGGTTAAACAGGGTAGTTCCAGGAAGAAGAGAGCAATGTTTTTATAAATAAGTAAATTTAATGTTTGACCCTCCTCTTCCACATACTGTACATGTGCACCAGCTCTTTCAGCGGTTATAGACACCTGTCTGCTGCAGTGTGGTCAGGTGGTGCTGGGGATACCTGGGCCAGCAGGTACAGGTCATACCTCCTTGTGCTGTCCTTACAGAGGATTCCAATACTGGATTTATAAATATAGTTGGTATATAAAAATGTAAATATGAAGAAACAGTTATACCTGATGTTACACACAGAACAATTGTTTAAAAACATGCATTATAAAATCAGCTATAAAACTCAAAATAAACATGAATCAACATAAACATGACACCCTTTTCTCAAACTGCCTTTACAGAATTCTTATATTCTTTAGAGATTGTTCTTACAGTAAGCATTTTATATTGATATAATATTTTATATATACACACTTCATTTAAATAAAAAATAAATGTCATAGTAAATTCTCATCCATCATTTCAAGGCAGGTCCAAACTTTGTAAATGGTGCACAGTCAGGACAGAGGCTTTTTACTTTGTGTTTAAAAGTCACTGTCAGTTGCACTTATTGGAGCGAAGATGGTGAAAAACAAGAGACAGACTTAAACAGGCTGATCATAACTTCATGAGCTGTTCCAAAATCTTTAAGAATCTTGAGTGTGTTCAACAGTGTATTAGTGTTTACATTAGTCTAAATGTAGTCAGCAAAGTAAAGCTAAGTCTCAGAAACTATAGAGCTAACTGCAGTTTTCAGAGTCTGAATCTAAGATGATAGACAGCAGCAAACTTGAAGATGAAGTATCTTCAACAGTGAAGTGACGCAGGAACAGTCACCAGGTCCTGAAAATAAAATAAACATATAAACATGATTTTATTTCTTAAATTAGACCATTTTAATGACAATAAAATGATTATCACACACCTCATGTGTTCTTGTTAGAGTATTTAAAACAAGTAATTGCACTATAACAGTAAAACAAACAAAACAAACTAAAGAATGGGAATAAATGCATTACCTTCAGCAGTGACACCTCACACCGTTTCCTCATTATTGGAGTAGAGCTAGTCCTGGGACACTCTGGCAGCTCCATCAGTGTCTGTGTCACATGACACACTCCTATTAGGCGTTCTGGCCTGGGCGGCTGCAAAAAAGAGTTTCACAAATGATTTGTTATCTTGATTATATGATGAGACCCAAACATCTGGGTCCACAACTCTTTGTAACTTTTTGTACATGGTGCCTGAGAAATAAAGAATAAACTAAACATACAAAAGCTTCACAGTATTCAAACTCACCTTCAGCCATCACGATGGACGATATCATCGTCCATCGTGATGGCTGACCAACATCACGATGGAGAAACACCATCGTGATGCCCCGCCCCCGCTGCGAGTCGAGTATGTGAGCGGAGTGGAGCGGCGGCAATTTCCCCTCCACGCTCTAAGCATTCAAGAATCACTCCGCTCCAGCTCCAGCTCCGTGTTTTCCATCTCCCGCTCCCCGCTCCACTTGCTCGCTGATATCAGAAACACCGCTCCTTCATTGCTCCGAGGAAATTTGCGGCTAACTGCTAAAGTAGTGATCCATCTGTATCAAGCTGGCTGTTTACCGTGTGAGTTCTGAACACTGCACTATGCTTATTTAAATCTTTTCGTCTCTACACATATTAGGCTACATATTTCTCATGTCTGTAAGGCAAACCTGCTGAGTTTCAGTTTATTTGAGACGTGCTCCAGTTCATGAGCAATTAAAGCGATCGCTTCCGCGACTTCATAGTCTACTTATTTGCTTATTATTTATTAAATACATGCAATTGGCTGAAGAAACCTTTATTAAAATTAAGAGACAATTTGTACAAAACGAAAAAAAAGCTTTTTACAAAACAAAACTTAATATTAAACTAAATATAACCACCAAAATCATTTCTGACCCACTCGCATCTTTGCACTTATAGTCTATCATAATCAGATGAAATTTATTTTAAATGAAAATATTTAAACATAAATATGAAAGAAAAAAACATTGTTTAATGGCTACAACAAGTATAGTAAGCTACAGATTTATGTCATGTCTGAGCTGGATTTGAACGAACATCATTTTACAGGTGGGTTCATGAGAGCGCGTCTGCGGATTATTGAGCTGAGTCACACCGGCTTTGCTCCGCTCTGCTCATTAGTCATTACAGGCTCGTTCTCCTCAGAATGCCCACGTATTAAAAAATGGTCGGGTTTAAATCGGGCTCGGGCTCATAATTAAAGTTAATGAGTCGGGCAGGGCCGGTCTCTCGGGTGCACGGGCTCGGGTAGGGTCGGGCTTGATTTTTTTGAGCCGATCTAAGCTCTAGTTCTGTCTAAAATGTAGTTATTATGTGCCGGCCCGTTGGCATGAATTGTACTCGTGATGGAGCGGCAGTGGAGCGCTCTCAGAGCGAGTGAAAACCACAACGCTCCAACTTTTAAAAACTTAAAAAAAAAAAACTGCTCCTCACTCCATTCATAATCTCGCCGCTCCCACTCCACTCACATACTCTCTTACGTGCAAACTTTTGTAAAGTCTTTAGTTGAGTTAGTAAAATAACAAAATTATTGCTTTTAAATAGAAAAAAAAAATATGTAAAGAGATATTAAAATAGAAATTGCTTAAAATGCACAGCTCTTCTTAAGTTGAAGGAAGCTACTTTTTCCCCTTACTTGCAACCTATTGGAAAGGCCGGTAATTAGTTTCAAAATAAAATAAAGTAATAAAGTAAGATAACGAATAATAATTATATAATAACTAATAATAACAAAACTTTTATTATTACCCCCCCCTCCCCCCGGACGATATCATCGTCCATCGCGATGTTTTACTGTACACTTCGTCAGCTGCCAATTTAGATGACATCGCCCAACCCTAGTTCCCTATTCAACATATTAATCAAAAATTCATCCCCCCCAGAGTTGTCATGTAATAAAAACTTAGCTCTAGAGACCGGAGCCATCTTTTGTACCAGGCTGTAAACATGAGTTTTACTCTTGTAAAGTCGCCATTGGGTTTCTCCTTATATTTCCGCTTTTGGAGCCTGCCCTCTGGTGGACGGAGGTATATCGCTGTATTTCGCTGTAAAATCACCGTATGGCGGCGTCCTTACACGAGGACCATTTAAGAGGTACCATAGGAGAGGCTTGGGCAAAACAAAAGATTTGTGTTATTGTTTACAATTACAGTACTATATTCATTTTAGAGATTTTAAAATGTTTATAAAGGATATTAATAACACAAATATTCTCATTACTATTACTTTATATCCTCCGTGAAAGCACTAGTATTTTAATCCGTGTGTACTGTCTCTGGGTCGGTCTGGTAGCTGCAGCCTGTGATACACCGTCTCCTCAGCAGCTCCAGCTCTGCTCGGTTTACCCCGAGGAGCAGCGATAAACAACGTACACTGATGGTGCGCGCTTTCGCGTTCAATCTAATTAGCAAAGTTGACACAAAACGCACAAGTTTTTGAGTTTGTGTTGAGTCAAAACTCACGGTGTTACACGAGTCATGAGATGTTCATGTTCAGTCAAGTCCAGAGTCATGAGCCAGTGACAGGTCTTTAGTGCCAAGGGCTGCATCTCTGCTACAAGTCCAACAGAGTGCTGCACATTTACGAGAAATAACTAACGGAATATTGAGTGAAAGAGTAAAGCTAGATGTCTGTGTGTACTGGGCCACAGTATCAACACGCAGCAGCCCTCATTAGCGTTAGCCCGGTATCAGGAGCAGCTGAAGCTAACGTTTAGCATACTTTACCTAACTAGCAACATGACAAAATTGATTAAATAACTTTAGTTTTACTGGGAAGAAACATAAATTGTGTTTCAAAATATATGTTCACTCACCTCAAGACGCTGCTGTGGTGGTGGGAATCCATGCAGGAGCAGCGTTAGGCGCTGTGTTGCTTTTCAGTGGGAGCTGTTTGGAGAAGCACATTTCCACCTCCATTGCGTTGGAGAAGCAAGCCCGCTTAAAATGCCCGCTGCAAACTCCAGCTCTCAGCAGAAACTCACGGTGTTCCAGGCCAAGTGCACACTGGCGTCTAATTTCTAACTCAACTGGAAAGCAATGCAGTCCAGCAGTGCTGTTGCAACTCTACAAGTACATGCTAATATAGCTAGCCTGATGTTTTCAACACCCGCTACTTGGGAAGATGTTTTTATACCAGGGGCGTGAGCCAATGCCAAGGGTGTGGTGGGGTCGTGCCAGGGGCGTGGGTAGAGAGCTGTTAGTCGAGCCAGTATACGTCACACAAGGAAACAATCTTCAATCTAAAAATTCAACTGCAGTAACTACCGTTCAACCTGAGGAGGGCAGCACTTAGACGGTTTTACACCATAAAATGTAAAATTAATATACTTTATACTCAAATGTCAAAACTTTTACTCTGCTCAATGAACAGCACTAAGGCCCCATTCTTACAGATCATTAACTAAAAAAAGTTGGTTTAGGGTTTAGTTACTCTTTATATTGGAATAATAAAGTAGTGGTGCAAAGATGGAAGAGTTTCTTGAACTTTCAGGTTGATCCTGAGGTCTTTGACCTGCAGCTGCACGGGTAAGGAAACTGAAAAACAAAACAAAACTGGTTTAACACATATTTACTCCATCTGAAAAATACAGCACTTGCTTCTTTGACTACAATTTCTAAATAACCAATTTCTTAAAAAATGGTATACAATGTGTATAATTTATGTATTAAAATAAGTTGAAAAAAACTTAACCACAGATGCTAAGATGGATTTCATACAGAAAATATAATTCTACATGTTCAACTTTATATATCTTTACAACATTTACAGTTAATAATTACGAGGAAATCTATTAATAATATAGCAGTTTAGTACTATTGCTGTAGATGTGTTTTTGAACAGTCTTGACAAAGATGACAAAGTGATAAGTAAAGTAGAATATTAAAAAAAACGTAGCTATTGGTTTAAAGGTGAAATTTACCTGAATTAGAGCAGCCACCAGAGGGCGCCAATAACACAGAGACGGTGAAGGAGCAGCGATGCTAAGTTTAGCTCAGGTCTCTGTCGGAGCTTTGCCGCTGTCTGCAGGAGCGAGCACGTGACCAACGAACAAGCGAGCTTCTGATTCTCACTGCTCACTGGTTACCATGCAAACGGGCACTCAACTCAGTCCATATGCCCAAATTGGGACTTCTGGCTCCATAAAATCAACATGGCGATCTCCATAGCAGCTAAAAAGAGCGTCAATCTCGAGGTTCGTATCGCTATGAGTGACGTCACACTCCTTATGTCCAGCCCCTTCTACAGTCACTGGAAGAAGTAAACAAACAAACATGTAAACGCTATGTAATCAACCATACATATGGGCGGCAGTGGCTCAGTGGTAGAGCGGTCGTTCTTCAACCAGAAGGTAGGCGGTTCGATTCCCGTTCTCCCCACAGTTCATACTGTCGTTGTGTCCTTGGGCAAGACACTTAACTCCAGTGGTGTTCCAGCTGTAACACTGGTGAATGGAACCTTAATGTAAGTCACTTTAAATGAAAGCGTCATCCGTAAAATGTAACACTGGTGAATGTAAGTCGCTTTGGATAAAAGCGTCTGCTAAATGACTAAATGTAACGTAAATGAATAAATTGTGCACGTGGCAGAGTGGTTAGCACTCCTGCCTCACAGCAAGAAGGTCGTGAGTTCAAAACCCGGCCAACTCATTCGACATTCCCGGCTGACTCTGGTCTTTCTGTGAGGAGTCTGCATGTCCTCCACGTGTTACTGGGGGTTCTCTCCGGGTACTCCGGCTTCCTCCCACCGTCCAAACACATGCATGTACAGGTTAATCGGCAACTCTAAAGTGTCCCTAGTGAATGAATGTGAGAGTGAATGGTTGGCCGTCACTGTCTGTCTATAAATGTCAGCCCTGCGACTAACTGGCCACTGTCCAGGGTGTACCCCGCCTCAGGCCTAAAGCTGCTGGGATAGGCTCCACTCACCCGTGACCCCTAACGGGACTAAGTGGTAGAAAGTGAATGAATGATATAAATAAATAAAAAAAATTATTTATAAAAAATCTTTCGATATACAAAACATGTTCAATGAAATTTTTTGGCTCGATAAGTGACGATAAATGTGCCTATATAAATCCCATGCATGTAAGTGTCTTGCCCTTTGGGGAGAGCAACAATCGAACCGTGAGCTTTCTGGTTATTGGACAACATCTCTATCACTGAGCCACTGACGCCAACAGCCACCATTTTGAATTAATTTGAGTCAGACAGCAGCTACAGGCACAGCGAGCTGCTTTTTATCCACTTTAGCAAAAAGTGTTCACCCGCTCTAAGGGTCTCGCCGCGGCTGCACAGACCAGTACCGGGCCGAGTTGGCTCCACACGGACTAAAAAAGTGTGGTTTAACGAGCGCAAAAAAAACCCCAATACGGACCAAAAGTCACTTACAGTGGCATGAAAAAGTATGTGAACCTTTTGGAATTTTATGGTTTTCTGAATAAATTTGTCTTAAAATGTGTTGTGATCTTCATCTAAGTCAAGAGTATCGACAAACATAATGTGTCTAAAAATAACTACACAAAGAAAGAATGTCTGATATACTTGGGAATTCATCTTCCCTTCAATGACAAGCTGTCCAGGCTCTGATGCAGAGCACCAGATGTAGTACTGTGTGTTTTCTAAATAGTTCAATCTTAGTTTCATCAGTCCACAAAACATAACGTAAGCGTGTTCTTCTTGTTCCAAACGTATTGTCTTAATTAGACTCCAGGTTTGCTCCTATTAGCATGAAAATTATGAAATTCCAAAAGGTTCACATACTTTTTCTTGCCACTGTTAATGTCTTGTCGTGGAGAACAGAGAGAATGTGAGCAATAATATGTGTTTGCAAAGAGGCTCAACTTTAAACGGAGGCTGCTGCTGTCCTGAGTCTAAACCATCTCTGAGCCATAAGTAATTATTTCATAAACAGTCAGCCCTGTCTTAAACTAAGTGTTCATCTGTTTGAGGCTCTTGTCAGAGAGATTTAATGTTTTGGATCATGTGCTGCCTTCTGTGAGTCTCTGCTGCAGACACTGAGAGTAAAGACCAGGGGTGTCCAACTTAAGATTCGCGGACCAAATCCAGTCCTTTGTGAAGTACTTATGGTCCTCATATTAATTATTACTGTTAATACATTCTTGTTATTATTATGAAATAATAGGTGAAAATGCATAAAAGGTTAACATTTAAATAAGAGTTTTGAGAAAATCCTACTGTTTTGGGAAAACGCAGAGTTTAATATTGGGTTTGATCTAAAATGGTTTTAGGGCTCAGCTAACATTAATAAAAACTAATTATTGAAGGTAAAATATTTAACCAGGTCTAAATCCATTATAGGCAGATTTATCTGGGATTTTAAGCAGAAGTCGCACTAGACTTTCTCACTCTCCGTTCTTTTGACGGACGGAGTCGTAAAATCTCCATCCTACGATATTATAACCTGACATTTAAAATTTTTATACTTTAATAATACTTATGGCTTTTCATTTTACTCACATTTAAAGAAATTTCAAGACGTGCATAGAGGAAAGATTATTCGTTTTATTTATGAACAACAGATAAACAAAAAGTGAAGGGATATTTTGTGCTTAAACTCTAGAGAACGCAGTATATTACACAATATATTTCTGACAAAAGGAAATAACAAAATTACATAATTCAACATTTTTCCTCCTTCCCACCTCAGCCACCTAAACTTCTGTTCCCACTGAACAAGATACTCCCTCTTCTTCACCTCCTTTTTGCTGCTTGTCCCGTAACACCTGTCGGTGACTGCTCAGTGTTCTTCGTTTGTCCTCCTTCATCCTCCTCTGCATCATATCCTCTTTTTTCACCTTTTATTTACAATATCAGAACTTTTTGGTGGTTTGAAAAAACTACTCGCACTCAGCTGCCGTGATCTTTTTGCAACTGAATGCAGCGCGACAAAGACAACACGATTCAAGATAATTGCTGATTGATATATGTACATTCGCCACCAACTGGTCAGGAGTAGGAATTACAACAGATCACCCTCAGAATAATCCGTCAAAATAACGGATGACATTCAGATATTTTTTGTCCCAACTAAAAAAAAAAGACGGACGGAAAATATTCGGTTAATGCGACCTCTGCTTTTAAGTAAACTTTGTTAATATCCAGTTATTAAGTACCTAGCCTTTTAGGCAAATTAAATTGTATGTAAACACATTTAGAATTTTATTTTATTTATGTTTATTTATAAACTTACTAATGGACAAACATTAGCCTATATTTTAAATAAATATGCAGACAGTTGACGGTTGGAAATGGTTTTGGGACAGTGCTGGGAAATGAAAAAAGTTAGTCTGGAGCCCTGCGACAATTCCATCTTCTTAAAGAAACAAGCAGCAAGACAGCCATTAACCACTGATGTCTGCTCGTGTGCTTTCCGAACATGGTGGGGTGTACTACATGTAGTTTGCAGCTTTCTTGACGATACCTGAACTTTTCCTGAACATACTGCTTTTATTACTCCTTTGTTTTTTACAGTTTTTCCTTTTGAATGTATATTTAAAACTTCAGATTTTTTAAATATACATCTCCAGCTTCAAAGATTGCATAGTACCTAAACAAATAAATAAAATCAATAAAAGCTAAATAAAAATGGTCTACACAATAATATCGTTTATTGCCTTATTTTTTAAGGCATTATATGATCCATGACTGACCTACGGAGCTTTGCCAGACTGTATATATACAGTGGCATAAAAAAGTATCTGAAACCATTTCTGCATAAAATCACCATGAAATGTGATCTGAACTTTGTCAAAATGACACAAATGAAAAAAAAAGTCTGCTTTAACTAAAACCAACCAAACATTTATAGGTTTTTATATTTTTAATGAGGATAACATGCAAACAATGACAGAAGGGGGAGGAATAAGTAACTGAACCTTGTGCCTAAAGAGACTTTGAGAGCATTTAATACCAATTTCTACCAAACATTTTAATTCCAGGGGTGTGTCCAATCACTGATGAGGGGCCTAAAGCTGCCCTGCTCACTATAAAACACACACCTGGTTAGAATTGTGTCTTGATGAGAAGCATTGTCTGATGTGCACCATGGCTCGCTCGAAAGAGCTCTCTGAAGACCTGCCATCAAGAATTGATTTGTATAAAGCCAGGAAAGGTTACAAAACCATCTCTAAAAGTCTGGATGTTCATCAATCCACAGTTAGAGAAATTGTCTACAAATGGAATGAGTTTGGCACTGTTGCTTCTCTCCCAAGGAGAGTCCACCAAAAATGAAAACAAGAGTTCAGCGCAGAATACTCAGAGGTAAAAAAGAACCCCAGAGTGTCTGCTAAAGACTTTCAGAAATCACTGGCACAGTCCAATATCTCTGTGCTTACATCGACTATACACTCACCTAAAGGATCATTAGGAACACCACACTAATACTGTTTTAACCCCCTTTCACCTTCAGAACTGCCTTAATTCTACGTGGATTGAACAAAGTGCTGAAAGCATTCTTTAGAAATGTTGGTCCGTATTGAAAGGATAGCATCTTGCAGTTGATGGAGATTTGTGGGATGCACATCCAGGGCACGAAGCTCCCATTCCACCACATCCCAAAGATGCTCTATTGGGTTGAGATCTGGTGACTGTGGGGGCCATTTTAGTTCAGTGAACTCATTGTCATGTTCAAGAAACCAATTTGAAATGATTGGAGCTTTGTGACATGGTGCATTATCCTGCTGGAAGTAGCCATCAGAGAATGGGTACATGATGGTCATAAAGGGATGGACATGGTCAGAAACAATGCTCAGGTAGGCCGTGGCATTTAAACAATGCCCAATTGGCACTAAGGGGCCTAAAGTGTGCCAAGAAAACACCCCCCACACCATTACACCACCACCAGCCTGCACAGTGGTAACAAGGCATGAAGGATCCATGTTCTCATTCTGTTTACACCACATATATATATAAAAATATAAATATAAAATTTTAATGTGGACTCTGCAGAGACATCTGTCCCATCCTAAAGGACCCAGAAGCTCTCAGAGGAGTGATCAGTTTGTTTGAGGAACATGTGGAGAAGAACTTCCAGCAGGTCGACCTGATCGTAGGTCTGCCAACACCTATTCAAATGTTTATAATAATTACTCTAATTCTCACATTTCTAGTCCATGACTTTTTGTTATTGCACAGGTTTAGATGCTCGGGGGTTCTTATTCGGGCCCCTCCTTGCCCAGCAGCTTGGTGTGGGCTTTGTCTTGGTCAGAAAGAAGGGCAAACTACCTGGAGCCACGGTCTCGGTAGCATACGAACTGGAGTATGGCAAGGTTGGCACACACATCTTCAGACCTCAAAGTCGATGTTCATTAGACCATGTTTCCATTAAAAGCAAGTACACAGAACATAACACCCCTGTTTTCACAAAACAATTTTCAAACAGAAGGCTTATTTGAGTGAGCACTTTTACTTTAATGTGTTTGCCATCTAGCAATGGGGCTGCCTATTTAGAGTAAGTGATGGTGAATACTGAAATATATAAATATTATATCAAACTACACTGTATCACCAGTACCCAGCCCTACTCCCTACCCACCTCCACTCCAGCCTCGATTGCTCTCAGTGTGTAGTGTCTGTGAAGGTTCTCAGTCCTGTAGGTCATCTTGAAAAAAAGGTTAAAGTAAAAGCATCTGAGAAAAGGACAGTCCTTTGAGGACAGCAATGTCTGAATCTTGTCCAACGAGGTCAGATGGTTTGAGAGAGAGATGAAGGAAGCCATTTTTGTTAAAATGGAAAAGCCCTCTAGATTCATGTTGCCTAGTATTTATAACAGTGTTTTGAAACCTAAAACAAAAGAGTCGCACCTTAGAACAACAAACACAACACCTGAATGTAGCAGTGTCACTAACGACTCTCCTGAGCCTTAACGACTCTCACATCAGGAGTCACACTTCCCTTTCAGAGCCAACGACTGAGACCAGAACAGCCTGGTCCATCGGGTTTGGTTTCAGGTTAAGCCCCTCCCTCTAGAGATAAAGCTCAGCTCTATTACAGTTGATCTCAGAATTGATAAAGTCTCTTGGAATTAGAGACGGAACGTCTTCTTGAAAACTGAGTCCAGATGCTTTCACTTCAAACTTTTTTTTTCTCAGAGTGTAGTAACACTCATTTGCCATGATCACAGGGTAGGGTCTAACCCCCAAATTACACTGCATGCGGATCTGCTCCGCTGCCGAAAGCAGTGCAGACCATCGCCCACTGGTTGCGTTTCAGATCCGTTTTGCTGCGGTGCGGAGCGCTGAGGAGCTCAGCAGGGCATGAGCAGGAAGTACGAGAAGATGTGATAAAAACCAGTTATAAAGATGTGTGCGGGACCAAAACAAGTGTTTATTCAGAAGAGGCAGGACCAGAAAACACGTTTAGTTTGAGATCACTTTGTTATTCAAGTAAACATCACTTCACAGGTTTTTCCTCGTTGGTTGGTTACAAAAAAGGTTTGTTTTTGCAGATTGTATTGCATTTAATGCTTAATCGTGTATATAAACATATACATTTTCAAATGGAAAATTAGTTGGTATATTTTTGTATTACTTTGAAAATCTGGTTGTTTTATTATTATTATTGTTAATAATTATTAAAAAAAAAAAGTAATTACTATTTACTTCATCAACAAAATGTTGTATTTAAAATACTTTTCTAATTACTCTAAGTAATTTTATTAATTTATTTATTTATTAATTCTTAAAATCCCCAAATATCGGATAGACAACAGAAACGAAACTCTTTCAATAATTAAATACAAGTCAAACATGGAGCTCAATTTTAAGCTCAATTTAAGGCTACTTTTTTGCTACACACAGGTACTTTGTTTAATATTCGCCTAAAAGACTTTACAGATTTTAAAGATTTTACAGTACGCAGCGGGTGCATCTTTTCCACTGTGTAAAAGTCATTTTATATAGTAAAAAAAAATATTTTTTTAAGCTTACCTTTAGACACTTTCTGCACTGCCGATATAAAATCAAGTTTTGCCTGCTGAACCGGTGTCTATTAATGAACATGGATCATTCAAAAGTGTTCGTCAATGTTTTTATTACATCTTAGTATTCTAATGTTTCAGGCAGAAGCAGAGGTCCAGGAGGATGCAGTGAGTCCTGGGCAGAAGGTGGTCCTCATTGATGACCTTTTGGCAACTGGAGGTGGGCCAAACACATCTGGGAAGCAATGACTGTTCAATCTGTGTACTTCCTCTGTCAACTGTCGGATTATGTAGCTCAGTGTGTAGAGAACTTGCAAATATGCAAAATAAAACAACACACAAACAAACGGTAGACCTGGCTTGAATCTTGGATAGGGATGGGTATCGTTAAGGTTTTAACGGTATTACTACTCTTACCGATACTGCTTAACGGTCCGGTACTTGAACGGTATTCTTATCGGTACTTTGTGTTGTGTGTGTGTGTGTGTTTTTTTGGCTAAGTGGCAGTCGTTCACCCTCTCCTCAGGCATCCTCCCACTAGCTGCCAGGGTGAAGGGGTTTTGGGCTTGTCTTGGACCAGAGGTGTTAGTAGGAGTTGGTTGGTTCATAGTAGCTACAGCTTTATATAATTAAAAAAAAAAATATATATATATATATATTATTATTATGTTGTAAACTAACTTGAAGGGCTGTGCATTTAAGTTAACCAAATAAATGTTTAAATGTTGATTTCATTCTCTCTTTTCTCCCAAAAGAAATCAACAGAATTTCTACATAAGGTTAACAAAACAGGGAGATTTTACATTTATTTTAAATGACGTGAACAACGTTGATTCAACATGATTTTAGCAAACATACCAGATGTAGATGGGGCAACAACCAGAGACGAGCTAGGCAGTGGAAAACTTAGCATTTCTCGGTCGGCACAGAATGCACTTTTGAAAGGTGCTTAGACAGATTGCTTGTGTTTCCGACCTTACATGCAAACATTTTGTTGCACTTATGACAACGAGCGTTGTCTGCATCAACTCTAGAGAAGTGTAACCACACTTTGGACGTTTTGATCTCTCTGCCATCGTCACTCTTTGAATTAAGCAGGAGTTTTTGTACTGTTGTGCGTGTGCGTGCGTGGTGTGTGTGTGACAGAGCGCTGTGACAGACAGCCTCCGCGGCGCGCATGAGAGATCTCGCAGACAAACGTCTTAATATGATCCACATTAGAAATGTTTGGTGAGATAAAATGTGCAAGATAACATTATTAGGCAAAAATACATAGTACATTATTTTTTTTCCTCCAGTTCCCGAAAGCAGAACCGATAGCGTCAGATCTTATTGATACTACGGTCTTTCATAATTTAGCCCCGGGGCCAGTTTAATACCGGGTTTCGGTACCCATCCCTAATCTTGGACGGGTCATTTGCCCAATGTCATCCCTCCCTATCAATAAAGGCAAAAAGGCCAAGGTATATCTTTATAAAAAAATAAAAATAAAAAACATGTAGACCAGTATGGTCCCAAAACTCAGTTCTCAATCTGTGAACAGCGTCAGTCTGCTGTTCCTCTAGGCCTGTTTGTGTTTGAGTACTTTCACTCCCTTCTATAAATACTTGTCCCCATCAAATATTTAACTATAGCATACATTTGTTGTGATGTTTTCCTTATAGTCCTGTTAAAATTGGGCAAACTGTGTTTTCAGGGACACTGTTTGCAGCCTGTAACCTGATGAGGCAGCAGCAGGCCGATGTTGTGGGCTGTATGGTGGTGGTAGAACTGAAGGAGCTGAATGGAGCCGACAGACTGAAGCCAGTCAATGTGTTCTCACTGGTTCAATATTGAAGTCATAGGAATGACAAATGTGCTCAACTCCAAGGAACATGCATTGTACTGTAATGAACTACACCACAATGGTATGAATATTTTTTCCCATTGTGGAGAATGGCCAAAACATTATTTTCTTTTTCCACTGTATTTTCTTATGAATATGAATTTTAAATTCTACAGGCAACTGCTTTGTTGTGTACAGTTTCTATGTATTCAATTAACAAAATATAAAGGGTTAAACAGATGACTTATCAAAAGGATGTTAATTGTGAATTAAGGGCTGTTGTAATAGTCCATGGCTTGTTCATGCATGTCTTAGATCAGGGGTGTCCAAACTTCTTGAAAAGCGGGTGCCGCATTTGATAAAAGGAAAAATTCCAAGGGCCGACTTTTGATTCTTTTTTCACAAGTGCAGGTTTTAGTTGGATTTGAACAGGTTTTTGTTGGATTTGAATGGGTTTTGTATAAAGCTGCTGCATAAACAGTACATTTTATCTTTGAAGCTGAGGGCCACATGAAATCTCACCTGGTGCCATGATTGGCCCCCGGGCCAGACTTTAGGCATGTCTGTCTTAGTAGGATTAGAATATTAGGAGCACATCTTCAATGCACTTTCATTCATAGAACTTTAAATAATTATTACTTATTTTTATGCAAGTTTTACATGTACATTGAATTACAAACATGTTAATGACGTAACGTGTGAAAAAGCAGTTAGCACTGGGATCTTTATATACCAATTTCGCACAACCCTTTTTAGTAAAAGTGGCCACCTCTTGACCAGGGGTGCAACTACCTAGTGCCAGAGGGGTATGCAGAACGTATAAGTGAGCATCATTATGTAAGGACTGTAAATAATAAAGGTTTATTTTAAAGTATATCGGCCACTGTAGGCCTACCATAACTATACAGTACACACGTGGACAATATTGTTGGTACCCTTCGGTCAATGAAAGAAAAACTCACAATGGTCACAGAAAAAACTTTATTCTGACAAAAATAATAATAAATAAAAATTCTATGAATGTTAACCAATGAAAGTCAGACATTGCTTTTCAACCATGCTTCAACAGAATTATTTTAAAAAATAAACTCATGGAACAGGCCTAGACAAAATTGTTGGTACCCCTAACTTAATATTTTGTTGCACAACCTTTTGAGGCTATCACTGCAATCAGACGATTCCTGTAACTGTCAATGAGACTTGTGCACCTCTCAGCAGGTATTTTGGCCCACTGCTCATGAGCAAACTGCTCCAGTTGTTTCCGGTTTGAAGGGTGTCTTTTCCAGACGGCATGTTTCAGCTCCTTCCAAAGATGCTCAATAGGATTGAGGTCAGGGCTCATAGAAGGCCACTTTAGAATAGTCCAATGTTTTCCTCTTAACCATTCTTGGGTGTTTTTAGCTGTGTTTTGGGTCATTGTCCTGTTGCAAGACCCATGACCTGCGACTGAGACCAAGCTATAAACATATATATACATATATATATATATGTTTATAGCTTATATATATACATATATATATATATATATATATATATATATAATATATATATATACATGCATGTATATATGTATATATATATATGCATGTATATATATATATGCATGTATATATGCATGTATATATATATATATATACATGCATGTATATATATATATACATGCATGTATATATATATATATACATGCATGTATATATATATACATGCATGTATATATATATATATGCATGTATATATGCATGTATATACGTATATATATATATGCATATATACATGCATATATATATATATATATACATGCATGTATATATATATATGCATGTATATATGCATGTATATACGTATATATATATATGCATATATACATGCATATACATATATATATATATATACATATGTGTATATACATATATACGTATATATATATACGTATATATGTATGCGTATAGATGTATATATATGTGTGTATACATATACATATATACGCATACGCATATATACATATATGTATATACATATATATATAAAAAAATACTAAAAACATGGGTTATTCTGGTTAATCACATTCTACTGCTCTTATTTTGAACAGTACTGTATTTTACAACCTAAGTTACCATAACTTGTAGAAAACGCTTTACAGTGCGCTGTTTTACTACTCATAGTTTACATCATCTTACACAGACACATTTTTATATTCCACTTTATTCCCTCAAGTTTTGTACCTAGTACGTGGCCCGTACTTTGTATGGGAGCCTGGTTAGACAAAACCTAACAATAAGCAACAGGTCTCCCTGGGAGTGGTTCGTATGTGTCCAGTTTTGTGATACTGAGGTCATGAATGACTTACAACACATTTTAACTTATGATCATTCAGGTTTGTGAAACTGGGTTTAATGTTAACTTGTAGGTTCCACATGAGTCTGAGATGACTGAATTCTCCACAGCTCTTTACCACTTCTTAAAATATCAAATGAGGAATAGGTACAATTGTCTTGATGTTTAATTAAAACTCAAATAAGAACATGGGACTAGTTGCCCCCTTCAACTTCATAAAAACATTACAATGAAAACTTGCAAAAAAAAACTCCTTCTACACTGTAGAATGTTAGTCTGTAAAAAAAAAACTGAAGTAGCTATACATCCAAAGTTCAACGGTCCGTTTGAACCGACTGCTGGTGTGTTTAAAGACGCTCCTCTTCCTTCAGCCTGGTGCGCAGTTTGTCTTGAACCACACTCAGCTCCATGTTCTTGTTTAACTTGAGGTAGAAGTCTTTTCTAATAGGAACGATGGCGAGCCAATCAGATGCCACCTCTGCCAACAGCCTGATGTGTTTCTCCATGTCACCTGTTTATGAGAATCAGCCAGGTCAGTGTACAGAGCTTTTTGACATGTGACAGAACACTGAAACACAGAAAACTAAAGCAGATATTGTAGTGTAGGTGAAAAATTAGGAGCTGCACAAAGCAGTCAGGTGATCAATCTTTCCCCATACATTCATTTTTATTTGTTCTTCTCAGGATGTGCTGGTTATTACACAAACAAGTTAGTTTTGAGAAAATGTTGCAATCTTGCATGTTACCCCTTGGTTCTCAATTTCACCAGAATTTCACTCTTGCCTCGACTGCTGTGTTTAGTGCCGACTCGGAGTGAAGGTTGGTAGTGCATGTTATATAGCATAGTTTTTCTGCTTTTCTGGAGCTGTGTGTCTGCGTAGTATGTCCTCTGTTCATGCTAATGTAGTGGACACAAACCTGTGCTCAGAGCAGATGTGTAACTGGCGACCATTCTGTTACAGGCCACCTCCATGATCAAAGCTGGCTTCTTTTCAGCCACAAAGACATTGCGGAGAATCCTGGCCAGTTCGCTGAGCCGGGACATCAGGAGTAGGCGCTCGTCCTGCGCAGGGTTCCGTGTCATGGCTGCCTGGAGTTTCTCAGCTTCTTTGGCCCGAATCTGAAAGGACCCACAAATTCAGCTGTCATGAAAAAGGTGAACCACAGACTGGAAATTCTTAGGCCTGTGTCCTAACCCGCTCCAGCAGGGACTGGGACACTCCTTTGAGGGCGGTGGGCGTCGGAGCAACAGCAGCAGGGCTTTCACACTTCAGAGAAGGAACCTCTTTACCCTTTGCAGTTTTGTCCTCGGATTTTAAAGCCACAGATGCCAAAGCTCTCTCCATCTAAAGAAAACAAGTCACACCATGTACACGCATGTTTTCATCGAGACTAGACAAGAGCATGTGATTAACAGATGACACAATCAGTGCAGATTTACACATTTAAACATGTGCATGGCCAGAACGTATGGCAGTGTGGAATATTTCATGTATTTTTAACTCGTGGTTAAACTTTATCCTCAACCAGACTTAATCAGCAATAAGCAATGGTCTATTGGCCAAAAGCAGACCTGCCAACTCGGGAAATTGAGTACCACATCAGTGTCACACCCCTTTGCTTTGCCCATGGCCATCTTCCCAATCTTGACCAGAACAAGTTATACAAACAAAGTGACTATGAAGTAACTTATACAATTGTTTATAAAATGATCTGCTTTACACCTTCAGGGGAAACAAATCCACACTGCACACCTACAGCTCCAATAGCAGGTTGGTATTAAGGCACCCTTGTTGTTGGTTCAAACATGTTCATGTGTAAACGTTAATCAGGCAAAGGTGCCCAACTGTAACCACTTGAATACCTTTGGTGTGATGAGGGAGCGGGCCTTGTCCAGCACCTCTTGTGCAGTAGTCAGGCACTCGGTGTGGGGCAGCTGGGGCAGTGAGCAGATGGCAATAGTTGGGACAGTGTCCACATTAAAGCGCGGGTGCCAGCGGCTCAGTTTGTGATCAGGCACAGACAGAGGAGGATCCAGAGCAGAAAGAAAGGCCTGTAAACAGAGCAGAGTTAGCGCAGACCATGCTTAAGGAGACATTGGATATGTATGGAAGTGTACCAACCTGATGATGCAGTTTGACAATGGACACCAGATTGTAATGAAAGACGTGCCGCCGTTCAAGTAGACGTGAGGCTGTGAGAACAGGCCGTGCTTCACACTCATCTGAGGACATAGACAGGGCTCAACCTCACAGTTCACAACATCAAATTTCAACCATCTTTTCCCAATTAAAGAACCATTATTGATAATACAACATGAACCGTCTGTTTTTTCTTTAACCAATTTTGGATAAATCATATAAATGCAAACAGAAACCCAGTGTATTCATGTCTGTAGACATAATACTAGTACAGTATTACTGCCAGTGGATGAATGGATGAGAATGTCCATGCATTTAATGTTAATGTATTCTGACCACAATGGATGATGGGCTCCACAGTCAGCTGGTATGAGCCCTTCCTGATGCTGCTGTTGAAGGTAGGAATGTTCTTCTCCTGCCTCAGAGTGTAGGCTTCAGGAAAAACAGTCTTTATCTGACCAATATGGCTCTCCTCAAAGCGCCTGCAGAACAACAACAAATGAGCAGCCGGCAGTAGTGACATTGGCACATTGAACTTGTGACCGGGCTGGACGTACTTGTGCATCATGTCCTGTACACCCTTCTTGATCTTCATAAACGTGGGCATCTCACTCCGGTTGTACAGCATGGCCACCACAGTGTCCATACAGCGGAACATCTCAGCCAACACTTTGTACTGGTACGGCAGGGACAGGCCCGGGGGGGCAGCCTGGGCGAGGGTGTGGTACTTCTGGTAAGCGGGCTGTACAATACTGACACCACACAAACATTAAGTGCATGATATACAGAAAACCAGCATCTCACACATGCACCGAGAGCCACACTAAAAGAGTGAACACAGTCCCCACAGTTTTCACACCCGGAGTTACTCTAGTGACGTCTCGGGCTGCGGAGACCACCAACAGTGAGCTGATGACCTAAACATGCGCCTGGCGATGTGAGCACAGAGCTGACGTACTCCCCTTTACACCGTTTAGTTATGTTTCTTATAAGTTTGAATAAATGTAGTTTAAATATAGCACAATAATCACTGTCATCGCGAACGAGTCTGCTCATTTGTCTTTTAAAGTCATGTTCCATCCCACCACTGCTTCCCTGTTAAAAACAACCCAGACTATTCATGGGATGTACAAACACAAATATGCACATTTCCCGGACAGAATCTGCATGCGTAAATGCATATGCCGTTTGTTAGTTTAAGTCAACACAAAATGCAATAGACTTACCTGTGGCTCTCACTTAGCTCGCTCGGCTTGCTCTCCTCTTTCCTCTTCTGAGCTTTAGCTGCCAGTTCCTTTGCTCGTGCTATGGTGGTCTTGAGTTCTTTGTCCTCAGACGTGGTTTGTGGGACTGTTTTACTTGTGGGAGGGGCAGCTGTGGACTCTGGAGCAGGGGACGTGGTACTGCTGATTGCCTCGGCTTGTTTCTTTATTCCCTGCAAATGAGCCTTGAGGGCTGCCAGCTCGTCCCTGGACAGAGTCTGGGAACAGATGCACACTTAAGTAAACAGCAGAGCCACAGGTCAGCAGCATCAGCAGCACCAACACATACAGGTCTGCATGACATACGCTCATTTGCAGTAATTATTTTAGCTAACCAAATAAGTTGGCCTTGTATTAAACTTAATTATCACCTCAGTAGCCGACTGTCTCAACATGTAAACATGTATTTTACAACCTGTCTGTCTTCATTCTCATTATGCACTCATCCCTGAAGTCCCACCTTACTGCTGGGTCCTTTAGAGAACTTAAATGAGTCTTTGCCGGAGTCCTGACTCCTCTGGGGGGGGGTAGGTGTCTGGGTCTCTCCACTGAGATTGGCTGGAGGTATGGCCTAAACAAACAAACAAACCTAATAACATTTGAGGAAACTAAAACAACTGCTGAAATGCGGACCTTACAGAAAACATGATGTAGACTAGACTTTTCCCCAAAGGCCACATCAGAACTCTTGTGGGGGGCCGGGCCACACTGAACAGCCCCCCGGGTCTTAGTTTGCCCACCCCTGATGTAGACTACAGCCCTGTGAACTATATTATCCTGTTCCGTTAGGTCTAAGAAGAAAATACTGTCCTCCGGGTCGACGTTAACATAAAACCCGATTATTGTTGGACTGAGGAAAAACCTTCACATTTAAGTGTTGTTGGATCAAGAAAGTGGGCACAAAAAGTGAGAGCAGAAGTAAGTATGTACCTGTTGCTGTGGGGTGTCCGGTGCGAGGACGAGTTTTTTCCTGGCCGTTCTTCTGGTGTTTTTCTCGGGGGCTTTGGACTCCGCTGGCCTGCTCTTCTTGGCGGTGCTGTGGTCAATGTTGGAAGAGAACACCGCAGCCCCGAGGTCGAACTGGGCGGCCCCTGATGTCCGCTTGGGTGTGCGCGGACTGGGCTGTCTGTTCTTCAGCCCCGCTGCTTCGTCGATGACTCGAACAAACTCTTCATGGACCGACAGACTTACGAGCTCCTCTTTGTGTGCGGCAGTCCTGGACCGTGGGCTGGCTCTGCCCCGGGGCTTCGCTGCTTTCGTCGGCCCGGCACATTTCTTCGTTTGGGCGAAGTAGTCTGTGACTCGAGCTTGAGACATGGCGCTGCTCGTTTCGTTGTGGAAAATAAAAAAAAGAACTCGTGCGTGTCTTTTTGAATTCGTCTTGAGCCCCTACTACATGTCCGGAAGTCAACGGTGTTCACAGGAAGAAGAAAAGAAGTTTCGCGCGAATCAAAGAAAGGCAAGCCCCGTCCGGTCTATGCCCCGCCCACTGTCCCTGAGAGGGTCTGAGCCGTGGATGGTCCGGTCTATGCCCCGCCCACTGTCCCTGAGAGGGTCTGAGCCGTGGATGTGTTTAGTGTGCCCCGTATTTCAGAGTCACCACTCATCACGTGATTAATCAATGACGTGATTAATCACCCCAATCATCGACTGACCCATACTTCAGAAACTACTCCTAGTTTAGCACTTCTAGAAGGCTCCCAGTGACAAGAGGTTTGTAAAGTGTTAAGTTTAACACTAGTTTAGTAATCATTACATCTACTACCTTAATATTTTACGCATTAGCTTGTTTTGTTGTTTTTTGGCTATCATATAAAACAATTACATTCATTTGTGATTTATGTGACTTTTATGTGTCTTGAGTGGACCTCAGGTCTGACTATGGAATTCAGCTGAAGATTTTATCTCATTTTCAATGTAACCCTGGCCCCATCAAGACCTAATGTTTTCCAACCAATAGCAATGCTTAAGGCCTAATCATCAATCAAAAGATAAAGTGGTTAAATCAAGTTTTGCAGCTGTTTGTCTTTGAGGCTGAGTCATGAGACCACTTCAGATGCTACGTCTCAAGTGGTTATTTTAAGAAAATCTTATTAAAATAAATCTTGGTCCTGGACATAAGGACACAGACTTTTAAATAATAGGACACTAATATAACATTAATTCCTCTCTAAGCGCGGAATACCACCTGAAGCCCTTCACTGATCTGAGACCTGACTGGGACTTCTTTTGGTTCTGAGTGGCTCTCGGTTCTTGCGGAGGCACGTAGAGGCTATGTGACTTATTGTCCGGTAGGGGGCGCCACGGACACACGCAGTTTCGCCACTGAGTCAGATGAGGGTTTCTTACGAAACTTTGTGCACAAAGTTTGCTTATTTCCCCCGGGCTGTGAGTCAACCCTGTACACGACTCTTACAGCTTTCCTTTGCCTCAGAGTAGCCTACGTTTGATTCGCGCACTGAGTCTGCGCGCCACAGTTGCGTTACAATAGCAGTGAGTGTGAGTAATGAGTGCAGGGAGGTGTCCGTGCAGCTGGAGAATAGCTCCTCTATGAACTGACTGTGAATCACTTTTTCCACCTACTTTACTGTAGCTCTGGAGTGGGCCCGAAGAGAAGCTCAACTTTCTTCAACTCGAACAAATCCATCGTCAGACTTTAACCTACAGACCACTGGACTGATTTATTCGTCAATAAGACGCGTGTAAAACTTTGAGTAAACTTTTTTTGAGGCGTGTGGATTAAAGTCATGCGCGCAGCTTGGAGTACTTCCCTTTCGTCGTTCGTCTCTCACATCCATCCCGATGGAGTGTAGTTGTCTGTGGAGCTGTCATGTGTACGATCTGAGCCGGGGGACATGGATCTTCAGGTGGCTGTGTGGTTCTTCTACTGCTTCCTGCTGCCCACAGTTCTCCTAACAGGTAGAGCTCACACACTTCATGTAAGAACATGCCTCCGTGCTGCTCGTGTCTGCTGCTGCGGGCATGTTGAAATTCAGGACTAGCAGCTGCGGGCAGATCTGATTGCCCCTTGCCTTAGGGACTAACGTCTGCCCTCTGAGATGGTGTTGCTGGTGCTAGGCCCAGTCCAAACAAAGAAGTGCCAAAAACAGCCAAATGATGTAAATGTTGTTACATCAAATTTAGTGAAATGGAAGTAAAAGCTGTCTTCTTCTTTAGAGGACAGAGAAAACACATTCTTCTTCATTCATTCATTCATTCATTTTCTCTAAAGCTTAGTCACGTTAGGGGTCGCGGGTGACTGGAGCCTATCCCAGCAGCTTTGGGCCTGAGGCGGGGTTCACCCTGGACAGTGGCCAGTTAGTCGCAGGGCTAACATTTAGAGACAGACAGTGACAGACAACCATTCACTCTCACATTCATTCACTAGAGACACTTTAGAGTTGCCAACTGTACTAACTGTACATGCATGTGTTTGGACGGTGGGAGGAAGCCGGAGTACCCGGAGAGAACCCCCAGTAACACGTGGAGGACATGCAGACTCCTCACAGAAAGACCGGAGTCAGCTGAGAATGTTTGGGTGGCAGGAGTGCACTCTGCCACGTGCCCCCTCATTCTGTTTCGGCATTATTAGGTCTAGCAACACATTTAAAACAAAAAAGTTCCTCAATCATTCAACACTTGGATGTTCTGCTAAAGCCAAGTTCAGGTAAGTCTGGCCTCAGTGAGTCAGACTCTGAGCCTGAGCTAGGGATGGGACAGCAACTGGTTTTACGGTATATCTCTATTAAAGTGCTAAAAACTGTTATTCACAGTATTAATTGATTAATGTAATATGAGCTGATGAGGCACAAATAAAAATGTTACATTTCATAAAGAGCCTCTGTATTTAATATTAATCTTAAAGTTGCACTTACATTTATTCCATTTTAAAATTGGACAGAGAGCAGGTAAATTATAGTTACCTGATATAACTACAGTTCAACGAGTGTGTGCGTACCTACGGGCTATGCCAGTGGTTACCTACAGAGGCAAAGGCCGCAGGAGATCAATGGAGTCCCAGCTGGACAGGTTCACAAACGATTGGTGTGGGAACAAAAAATAAAAAACAAAAACTCAGAAGCAATGCAGGCCCACCTCTCCCAAGAGTATGAGATAAGACCACACAAAAGTGGACACAGAGGACCACGATGCCGCCAAGCATATATCCTCCACAGAGACACCCCTACACAGGGCCACCGACGTGGCAACCCCTCGGGTCGAGTGTGCCCTGACCACGGCTGGGGGAGGGCGGCCTTGAGACACGTAGGATGCCCCAATGCCCCCACAAATCAAACATGCCAGACCATAGGCCGACAACGGGGTCGGCTCCGAAGCACACAAATAAGTGGTCTGATGCCCGAAAGCCCACTGTGCGCTCCACATAGCAGCGCAAAGCCCTGACCGGACACAGCATAAAGAACAGCGCATCTGCTGTCAACCCCTCTGAGGGGGGGCAGAGAGCTCTAATCCTGATCACCCTGGACCGGAAGGACGAGGCGATAAAGGCTGGGTTGGGCCAAAGATGAACCAGGCTTCTATTCTCACTGAGCGACATGCACGGAGGATGGACCGACGAGGCGCACAGGTCCCTCGCCCTCTTGGCGGAGGATAGTGCCAACTAGGGCTGAACGATATGGACAAAATTTCATATCTCGATTTTCATGCCAGATGTCTCGATATCGATACAATACGATATGACTACGTGTTCAGTGAAAACCAAGCATTTCTTGGTCCCTGGAGAGTACGATCAAGTGCATCACATGATCAACAGAGACAGGCGCGCTCAGAGCTGTCATATATCACAACTTTTCAGTGTTTTCAACCACATACTGTTTATTTTAGGTTTCAAACATATAAATTCAGATAAGTACTAAAAAAACAATACATTTAGAGTTTGTAAAATACACACTGATTTCTATGGAAGAGGTAATAATAATCCTTTCCATTATAATTCGACACGTTTTATTCATATCAGATACACATTGTGTAAGTAACTTGTTGTGTTTACTCTATTCTATGTTTACTCTATTCTATTCCCAGTTCACCAGCCACTTACTTTTAAGTATTTCGGGAGAAGTGGATGAATTCACGTGTTGTAAACAGATCCAACAGATCTGATTCTCTGAACTGCATCTGCGGCACAAACTAACACGACGGAGCTCAACTAACGCGATCGTTATAAAGGTGTTTAAACAACAATATACTTCCACTTGCAGTGCCAGCACTTAGGCATGATTGGCACGGTGAGTACTTTGATCTTTCTCAGAGGGCTGGCTGGCTATTTGTGTTGATGTTTGTTTGATGAAGTTTACTGAGAGCTACATGGAAGCGTGTTTAAGTTCACCTGCTATTTCTTATATATAACATATAAGTTTTAACTGTAGCTAGAGGAAGACGTGGCTACGTCCTCTCTGTTACGCACCTCCGCAGCTTCATCACGGACACACAGCGACAGTTGGTTGTGAGTTTAATGTTGACTTAATGTAAATCAAACCAAAGAAAAGAAACAACACTACTGCTGATAAATTATTTCAAAGCTTCAGTAAAACTGTGGTTTATCTATGCCCAATTTACCTGGAAAATACTAGCTTTTCTGTAACACTGTGATATTTTTTCTCAAGATTATGATATCGTCAAAATCTCATACCGTCCCATCCCTGGCCTGAGCTATGGAACCCTTTAAGCCTGAAGCATTTGTTTACTCTCAGCTGAGTTAGAAGTAGGAACATGGCCCTCTTTTCTGAGGTGCTTTATGAAAAACTTAATGAGTAATGTGACAGAGCCATTGATCCTATCAGTGTCTCTGAAATCTATAGACTCTTTTACTGTTTGTACAAAACGTCAACTGCGTATGTGTGTAATGGAATTTAATTGGACTTTGATACATTTTAATAGACACAAGCACCAAAAATGGCAAATTCTGCAAGATAGTTTTGGCAAATTAATGACTGACCGTGTGTGTGGTGCACAGTGCTCATCGCTGCTCATTAATGAGCCCCACCACCTAAAAACTCAACTTACGGTCAAATACAAGTTGTAATTATAGACAGTCATTATTTAGGGGACAGCAGCACAATAATGACGTCCTGCCCTGTGGGTTCTCTAGGACATGCATCTTTGAGTGAAGTTATAACTCTTAAGTAGCTCAGCGGCCGTCCTTCGAGCGGTGGGTGGGCGGTTTGATTCCCGCTCGAAACATTCCAAAACATCATAACATCCAGTGGTGTTCCAGCTGTAACACAGGATCTACTACATTAGATGGAAAAGAAAAAAATAAAAAAAAATTAAAAAGTAATTTGAAGTAATGAAAATGTAAATACACTGAAAAAGATTTTCAATGCAACATTTTTGTTTTTGACCCATTTTTCATAACTCTCCAAATCTGTGTTTGTGAGCACTATAGTTGGCCAAAAAAAAAAATTCGAAATTTGAATTTAAAGTTCTGGTTGATTAGTTTTTTGAAAATCAATTTTTATTATTATTTTTTTTTTAAATGCGGCATATGTACACTAACATGGCTGCGTCAAAGAGTAGGGAAGACCAGCTCACTCCCAAGAAAATAATTAAGTCTTCATTAAAGCACAAACAACGCCTTGCTGCAAAGTATGCCTTGATGGCGCTGTCGCAATGTTTCTAAAAATTTCAACGGCATTGAGAACCTGAGAATTAGTGCTTTCCACTGATATTTGGTTTATTACGGTAGTTACAAGTATATGACTTAGCACCGCGGACGAAAACAAAACAAAGTTTTGCAACAGCAACACGATACCACTACACGGCTTCTCAATACCGTAACTCCTCGAGTTTTTTCCCAAATCTGAAAAAAAACAAACAGCAGGTCTTCATGTCAATAACATACGGTATATATTATGGTAATGCCCGCAATGTCACTTACAAAGGAAGGAAAAAGGACAGCGCAAAAGTGAATCACTTAATTTATGATGTCTGGAAGACCATTAAGAGCCATAAAGCTACAGTACTTTTTTTATTATATCCTTTATATAACCAGGTGATATCCTCTTTGAGATCTCTTTTCCAAGAGTGACCTGGCCAAGACGACAGCATTACAAGTTTCTGACAAAACAAGAAATGATCAAACACACAAATAACAATATTTACAATCAATAATTACAAAATTGTCCATTTGTGCAAAAAAGTGTTTAAAAATTTACAGCTGTGGCATACCCTGGCAAAATTTGTGATATTTTTGCCATTTGTGCAGAGAATATGAATGGTAACACAAAAACCTTTTTTTTTTTTAATGTTTAACAATTGTGTTTACTCTTTTAAAATCATAATGACAACAGAAACTACCCAAATGACCCTGATCTAAAGTTTACATACCCCAGTTCCTAATACTAATAATATTGCCACGTTTAACATCAATAACAGTTTGAAGTCTTTTGTGGTCGTTGTGGATGAGGCTCTTTATTTTCTCAGATGTAAAGCTGCACATTGTTTTTGGTAAAAAGTTTCAGTTCCTGTAAATTCTTAGTCTGTCTTGTATGAACTGCACGTTTGAGATCTCCTCAGAGTGACTCAATGACACTGAGGTCAGGAGACTGAGGTCAGTCCAGAACCTTCTCTTTCTGCTGCTGTAGCCAATGACAGGTCGACTTGTGCTTTGGATCGTTGTCATGTTGGAACGTCCAAGTACGTCCCATGTGCAGCTTCCGGGCTGATGAGTGCAAATGTTCCTCCAGTATTTTCTGAAAACATGCTGCAGTCATCTTGCTATCAATTTTTTATTTTATTTTTTTTAATCAACAAGTTTCCTGTGCCTTTGTACAAACCCGATTTTATTTAACCCGAAGTTATTTGTGGGTTTTTCTTTACATCCCGAACAATTTTCCTGGCAGTTGTTGCTGACATTTTTGTTGGTCTACCTGACCTTTTCACTTTCCACTTCTTTATTAGAGTTTTTTTTATATCCCTTTCCTGTTCTATACAGTTCAATTGAAACCTTTTCCCGCAGATACTTTTACAATTATTTAGCTTTTCCCAAGATTGAATACAGAAACAACGGATGAAAGATGCAAGGGTCTGTCAGGGGCCTGGAAACTCACTGACCTTTTACACACACACACTGATTATAAGCAAACAGTACGTAAGGCCCAGTGATAAACAGTGTGCAACTTTTTAAAAAGATGATCAGATGCATTCATAAAAAGTAGATCATTAATCCAATAAATATATATATATATATATATATATATATATATATATATATATATATATATATATATATATATATATATATATATTGTAAATGAAGGGTTTCCTGGTATAAACAGAGAAGCAGGCTTTGTTTCTGTAAAGAAAACAGAGTGTTAGCTTCAGTTTATGTACAAGATGCTCAATATGTTGCTTGAAGGACAGATTTTTATCACTAACAAAGCTTGAATACTTAAGATGAGATAAGTTCTGTATAGTCCTGCTTTAGTCCTGGTCTAGTCCTGCTTCAGTCCTGGTTAGGGTGTTTTGATCTGGTAATCTGCCAGGACCTTCCGTAGGCAGCCTGTGAGAAGTCTGAAGACCTCCTACAGTAAACATCAGTTTAGAAGATGGGCAGCGGAACGCACTCTAAAGTGTGGCTGCATTTTGTAAAGAATCAGACCGAAGACAAAGCTAAGTGGAGTCACGAGCAACATGGCAAAACATCTGAGGCTTGTTCATCACACCGACTTAAAATAATGCAGCTCCATGATTGCCTGCTCAGTGGTGAGAGCACTTCAGCCGGCACTACTATAGCAACAATGCCACAAAATTATGTGTGTGAGAAACCATTCACCCTCGCATCGAGTGTCACAGATTAGTCACAGCTTTCATAGTCAAAGGGTTGCATCCCTTTTCCATTGCTGAGTCATCATCGTTTAGGTAGGTGTTACATTACAGGATTTTTTTTATTTTTATAAAAGATAAATTTGAACTGGCCTATTAGCAATTTAAGTTTGTTGAAGTTAGTGTTCTGTGTTCAAAACAGCCTGTGGAGGTGATATATTGCAAAAAACATTACTCCCACAGAATAAACATTTATATTTATTCATTTAGCTGACTAAAGCGACTTACATTGTTCTAATGTAATTACCAGTGTTACAGCCACTGGAGGCAAGGTAGGTTAAGTGTCTTGCCCAAGGACACAACAACAGTATGAACTGTGGGGAGAGCGGGAATCGAACCGCCTACCTTCCGGTTGAAGGACAACCGCTCTACCCACTGAGCTACTGCCGCCCCAAACATGTTTGATATGTGTTTGACTTTTGTTTTTTACTAAAATGGGATTAAAACTGGGAATTGGAAAGAATTGGAATCAATAAGCGGTATGAAAATTAGAATTGATCAAATTCAAACAATACCCAACCCGAGTCCTGGTTTAGTTCTGGTTCAGTCTTGGTCTAAGACAGCCTGTAATCCTGATTAAGGTCTGGTTTAGTCCTGGTTTAGTACTGGTTTGGAAAATCAGTCGGTATCCAAAACATGCTCAATGGGTGACATGTCCGGTGAGTATGCTGGCCATGCAAGAACAGGGATGTTTCCAGCTTCCAGGAATTGTCTACAGATCCTTACAACATGGGGCTGTGGCACAACAATGGGCCTCAGGATCTTGTCACGGTATCTCTGTGCATTCAAAATGCCATCAATAAAAGGCACCTTTGTTCCTTGTGCATAACATACACCTGCCCATACCATAACCCCACCGCCACCATGGGCCACTTGATCCACAACGTTGACATCAGCAAACTGCTCACCCGCAGACTGCCATCTGCCCTGTACAGTGAAAATCCTTGATGCAGAACACCTCTTCAAAGTTCCAGATGCCATTGAATGTGAGCATTTGCCCACTCAAGTTGGTTACGACGATGAACTGCAGTCAGGTCAAGACCCCGATGAGGACGACGAGCATTCAGATGAACTTCCCTGAGACAGTTTTTGACAGTTTGTGCAGGAATTCTTTGGTTATGCAAACTGATTGTTGTAACAGCTGTCCGGGTGACTGGTCTCAGAGGATCTTGGAGGTGAAAATGTTGGATGTGGAGGTCCTGGGTTGGTGTGGTTACACGTGGTCTGCGGTTGTGAGGCCGGTTGGATGTACTGCCAAATTTTCTGAAACACATTTCAATGGCTTCAACGGTTGAGAAAAAATACAGTATGTGTACTTGGCGGCACAGTGGTTAGCGCTCCTGCCTCACAGCAAGAAGGTCCTGGGTTCGATTCCCATCCAGGGCGGGGTCTTTCTGTGTGGAGTTTGCATGTTCTCCCTGTGTCTGCGTAGGTTTCCTCCGGGTACTCCGGTTTCCCCTACCACCAAAAACCTGTACAACAGTCCCCCCCAAACACACATGGGGCCAGGACTCCCCTGCAAAAGAGATTTGTAATCTCAGTGGGACTATCCTGGTTAAATAAAGGTTAAATAAAATAAATAAAAAACTTACTGTATACTTGTCGAGGGAAAATGATCACTAGATTAAAAACTACCAATTGCATTTATGTGATTAAGATTTTAATAAAATTTACATTTAGATTTAGTCATTTAGCAGACGCTTTTATCCAAAGCGACTTACAAGTGAGGATAACAATGGAAGCAATTTTAACAACACAAGGTACAAAAAGCATAAGTGCACAAAAAACTAGTCAGTTTAAACCCAGCACAGTATACAATGCTAAGGATAAGAGAATTTTTTTTTTTTTTTTTTTTTTTTTTAAAGAAAGGAATCGATAGAAAGGAAGTAGAACTCAGTGTTTGTCAGTCAGGTGTTGTGGAAGAGATGTGTTTTCAGGTGTTTTTAAAGATGGCTACAGAATCTGCTGATCTTGTAGCAGCAGGTAGATCATTCCACCAATGTGGAACAGATCCAGAGAAGATGCGTGAGAGTGATTTTGTACCTTTTTGGGGCGGTACCACCAGGCGTTGTTCATTTGCAGAGCGCGGGGATCTGGTAGGAGCGTAGGTCTGTATTAGTGAGTGGAGATATGGGGTGCAGAACCAGTGGTGGTCTTGTAGGCCAAGAGCATAGCTTTGAACTTGATGCATCAACCGGGAGCCAGTGTAACCTAATGAATAGAGGAGATCGTGCGCTCTCTTTGGTTCATTAAAGACCACTCTTGCCGCTGCATTCTGGATCAGCTGCAGAGGTTTGGTTGTGCAGGCAGGGAGTCCAGCCAGTAGAGCATTGCAATAATCCAGTTTGGACAAGACAAGGGCCTGGACTAGAATTTGCGTGGAGTGCTCTGATAGGAAAGGTCTAATTTTCCTAATGTTGTAGAGGATGAATCTACAGGACCGGGTGGTGCTGGCGACATGACTTGTGAAGTTTAGCTGATCATCAATTACCACTCCCAGATTTGTGGCACTGCTGGACGGTGTAATGGTTGATGGGCCTAGTTGAATGGAGAGGTTGTGGTGGGTCTTTGGATTGGCCGGAATCACAAGCAGTTCTGTTTTTGCAAGGTTCAGCTGCAGGTGATGGTCCTTCATCCAAAGTGAGATGTCACTCAGACATGCCGAGACGCGAGCAGAGACCGTCGGATCGTCAGGATGGAATGACAGGTGGAGTTGAGTGTAGGGCTGGGTATTGTTCAAAATCTTTCGATCCGGTGCCAATTTCGATACCTCAGTTTCGATACCGGTTCCTAACAATACTTTTTTCGATACCATGTGTTTTAAAATCCATTTCAAAATCAACACAAATACATTAAACACAAAACTTTTATTTTTCATCTTAATTAAAACAAATTCTGGTAACACTTCACACTCACACTTCACACATCGTATCAATCCTAACTTGGCCAAAATTTACAAAAAAAGAGAAACCTTTTTGCCACAACATGAACATATTATAAATAAATAAATAAATTATATTGTGTACATCCTAATATTGAACCAACTAAAATTCATAGGAATGTAAAAAAAAAAAAAAAAAAAC
>CM044552.2:32585250-32660250 GCA_024416835.2 Perccottus glenii | reverse complement strand
GGCCTGCTACACCACCTTGTAATTTAGAGTTAAAGGTCTCCACAATCCCTGGTTTTCCTGGGAGACAAGACAAGACATTTATTTTTGTATAGCCCAATATCACAACAACAGTCGCCTCAAAGGGCTTAACAGACTGCACTAGACAACATCCCCTGTCCTTAGACCCTCCATCAGGGTAAGGAAAAACCCAGCCGGGAAAAAAGAGAAACCTCAGGGAGAACCACAGAAGGAGGGATCCACTCCCAGGACGGACAGGCCGTGCAGGAATGTGTCCAGGACAGTTGAAAAATACATAGAAATACACAAACATTTTCACAAATAAAAACATTTATATTGGCAGTGTCCAGTGTCCACTCTGAGTGTGCAATAGTGGATGGGCCGCAGCCAACATCAAGGTAGATGACAGATGGGTGGGGGCCCTCACACTGGAGCACAGGCGCGGAGGGGGGGGGGCACACATCACCCAGCAGGTAAGAGGTTTGTGTCCACCCTAGGAGGAGGGAGAAAAGAGGAAAAAAAAAAACTGTAATAGGTAGATGTGATAATATGAGCGGATTTAGTGTGTACCTACAGCTGCAACCAGTGTAAACGTGTACCTACAGCTGCAACCAGTGTAAACGTGTACCTACAGCTGCAACCAGTGTAGCGTGTACCTACAGCTACAACCAGTGTAAACGTGTACTTACATCTACAACCAGTGTAAACGTGTACCTACAGCTGCAACCAGTGTAAACGTGTACCTACAGCTAAAACCAGTGTAAACGTGTACCTACAGCTACAACCAGTGTAAACGTGTACCTACAGCTGCAACCAGTGTAAACGTGTACCTACAGCTACAACCAGTGTAAACGTGTACCTACAGCTACAACCAGTGTAAACGCGTATCTACAGCTACAACCAGTGTAGCGTGTACCTACAGCTACAACCAGTGTAGCGTGTACCTACAGCTGCAACCAGTGTAAACGTGTACCTACAGCTCCAACCAGTGTAAACGTGTATCTACAGCTACAACCAGTGTAAACGTGTAGCTACAGCTACAACCAGTGTAAACGTGTACCTACAGCTACAACCAGTGTAAACGTGTATCAACAGCTACAACCAGTGTAAGCAGCTACAGCTACAACCAGTGTAAGCGTAGCTACAGCTACAACCAGTGTAAACGTGTATCTACAGCTACAACCAGTGTAAACGTGTACCTACAGCTACAACCAGTGTAAACGTGTATCTACAGCTACAACCAGTGTAAACGTATACCTATGATCAATCAGTCTCCATACGTTTGGTGAAATAAGTATGTTTTGAGTTTGCTTTTGAAAACTTCAACAGAGTCAGCTCGCCGCACTTCCGTCGGGAGCCCATTCCATAAAAATGGGGCTCTATAAGAAAAGGCTCTGTAGCCAGCAGACTTCTTCTTTACTCGAGGAAGTTGAAGGAGGCCAGCGTCCTGAGAGCGAAGGGTACGAGCTGGAGTATACTGGGTGATGAGGTCAGATAGGTAAGAGGGCGCGCGTCCACAAAGGATTTTATATGTTAACAGGAGAACTTTGAAATCAGCTCTAACATGAATAGGAAGCCAGTGTAATGAAGCCAGGATCGGAGTAATGTGATCAAACTTCCTGGTCTTTGTTAAAAGTCTGGCGGCTGTATTTTGGAGCATTTGTAGTCTGTGAGTACTTTTCCTCGGCAGTCCAGAGAATAACGCATTGCAGTAGTCCAGCCTGGATGTGACAAATGCATGAATGAAAATTTCAGCATCGACTAAAGAGAGGCAGGAGCGAATTTTTGAGATATTCCTCAAGTGAAAAAAGCCTAGTTTAGTGACCTCACTAATGTGCTGCTGCAGTGATAGTGTGGAGTCAAAAATGACACCAAGGTTCCTCACAGTGTTGCCGTGCTCCAACACACAGTTGTTGATCGAGACAGTAAGATTGTTGAACTTGTGCCGATGACTGGCAGGACCAATTAACAAGAGCTCTGTTTTATCCGAGTTCAAATGGAGGAAGTTTTGAGACATCCATGTTTTTTTTTTTTTAAATTATCTTTTTATTTAGAAAGGCAAATTCCCATCACATACATTAATTACAGCTTTTTAGTTTTCAAGTACATATATATAGGGATGGATTCAGATGTTTTAGATGAGTGTATCTATATTGCCCTTCCAACATTTTCTTTTACCAACCATTACTTATTCCAGTAAAGACAATCATTAATTAAAACAGAACCCGGGATGCGCACCATTTCCAGTAATTACAAACTCACTTAAAAAGAGGGTAGGTCTACACAAAGCATAAACACATTTAGATAAAATCAGATCTAATTGGTTTTACATACTCAGTCCATTTAGACCAAATCTTATAAAATTTTTCTTTTTCAACTTTGAGGGAAAAGGATATTTTTTCCATAACATAAACCTCATAAACTATTTCAATCCACTCCTCAATGGTGGGTGGATTCACTTTCGACCATTTCCCCGTAACAGATTTTTTACTGGCTGCCAATAATATAGCCAGCAGTCTTTTATCTTCAATGTTCCATGTCTCAAACCCTACATTACCCAAATACACAGTTTCACATTTAAGTGGAATGTTAACATTAAAAACATTGTTTATATGTTTGTGAATCTCTTCCCAGTAAGGTCTAATTATATGGCAGTCCCAAAAAATATGGTAGTGGTTAGCTCCATTAGATCCACAAAGTCTCCAGCAGGCATCTCCGCTGCCTAGGTATCGTTTCTGAACGGGTGTGATAAAAAATCTTGTAATATTTTTCCAGCAAAACTCCGCCATGTGTTTGACCGGTTGATAACCATTGTAATTGGCATATTTTTCCCCAGCTCCGGTGTGATTATTATTTTTATTTCACTTTCCCATTTCTTCCTTATGTATTCCGTATTTTCTTGTTTAGATAATTGTATAGCATTATATAATTTGGAGATAATTTTGTTGCTTGGTCTGGGTTTGATTAATGATAAAAATACTTCCAGGAACCGTGATTCACTTGTTCCTAATACCCCTTTAAGATTTTCGTTAAAGTGATGTCTCACTTGCAGGTATCTAAAAATCATCTTTTACCAGTCCGTAATCTTTCTGTAGGGTTTGAAACTTTGGAATGTCCTTTGTGGGTAAATGAATAATAAGTAGTTAAACCTTTTGAGATCCATATCTTAAACCTACCATCACTTCTGTTTGGTGCAAAGTCTGAATCATAGGCACAACATCTCATAATTTTAGATGCTTCTCCCAATCTGCAAATTTTAACTATTGCCTGCCAGGACTTCAGGAAGCTGCCTGTTATAGAATCATCTGGGATATCCTGCTCCTCTAGTAGTTTGTTGTCACTCAGTAGAGCTGTTACTGGAATTCTGTTTAACGTCATAATTTCTATTTCTTTCCATGTTGCAGTATATGTTGGTGAGCACAGGCAGACTAAAGATCTCAATTGGGCTGCATGGTAGTAATCTTGTAAACAAGGAAGGCTCATTCCGCCCTTCTCTTTTCTTAATTGCAGTGTCTTAAATTTAATTCTGGCCCTTTTCCCTTGCCACAAATACCTTGCTATTAGTCTGTCCCACTCCATGAATTGCTTAGATGGTATTTTGACTGGCAGGCATTGAAAAAGGTATAACATCCGTGGAAGGATATTCATCCTAATTGACTCTATCCGGGAGCTTAAACTCAAAAAAGGAATAACATTCCATCTATGTATATCAGATTTTATCTTTGAATTTAATGGGCGTAATTGATGTCGATACAATCTTGAGAAGTCCCTCGGTAATAAAACCCCCAAATATTTAATAGATTCAGCATCCCATCTCCAATTATACGTGGTCTTGATCGAGTCTGGTGGGTCATAATTAAATTTTAATATTTGAGTTTTGTTTATATTAATTTTATAACCCGAAATGAAACCAAATTCCTCTAGTAGTTTCATCAGTTTTGGGAGTGTCTGAGTAGGTTGTGTTATACTTATTAATAAATCGTCCATAAATAGGGCTAATTTTTGCTCCCCGGATTTCATTGTTACCCCCTTTATATCCGACCTCTGCCTAATCAATTGACTCATGGGTTCTATAAATAGGGCAAAAAGGAGCGGCGACGCACAACACCCTTGTCTGGTTCCTCTTTCTAGAATAAATGAATTGGTTAGATCTCCGTTGATTTTAATTCTAGCTGTTGGTTTATTGTATAAAGCTGCAAATGTGTCAATCATAGTCTTATGAAAGCCAAATTTTGCAAGTACTTTATATAAAAATGCCCACCTCACTGAGTCGAATGCTTTCTCTGCATCTAAACTTAATATCAATGTCTCCAGTTTTTTTTGTGTGACTTGTTTCATAACATGCAGCGTTTTCCTGATGTTATCTTGGGTCTGTCTTTGTCTGACAAAGCCAGTCTGGTCCTTATGTATTAATACAGCTAATATCAGTTCAATTCTTTTAGATAGTATGGAGGTGAATAATTTATAATCATTATTTAAAAGACTTATAGGTCGATAATTCCCACAATCCAATTTATCTTTCCCCTCTTTAGGTATGACCGAGATCATTGCCTCCCTCCATGAGGGGGGGATAGATTTATTTTCTAAAACCCAATTAAACGTTTTTAATAATGTTGGGATTAGCTGATCTTGCATTGTTTTGTACCATTCTGTAGGAAATCCATCGGTCCCTGGACACTTCCCCCCTTTCATTCTCTTGATTGCTGATTGTATTTCTTCTTTTGTTATTTTAGATATTAATTTCCCATTTTGTTCGTCAGTGATCTGTGGGAGGGTAATCTGGGCCAAAAGGCATCGATCTGATTGTCATTGCTTCCTGTGGCTGGGAATATAATGTTTTATAATATTTAAGGAAGCACTGTTGAATTGTTTCTAGATTAGTTTCTATTTTATTTGTTGCCGAGTTTCTTATTTTGTGTATAGTTCTATCAGCTTGTTGTTTTCTTAATCTATATGATAGAAGTTTCAGTGATTTCCCACCTACCTCATAGTATTGTTGCTTTGTGAAAAGGAGCTTTTTTTGAATTTCTTGAGTGTTAATTTCATCTATTTCTTTTTTTAGTTCTTTAATCTTTTGTTTGCTGTCATCTTTGAGAGACTTTGCATGTTCTTTCTGTAGTCTCTTCAAATTGTCCTCCAATTGTTTGAGTTTTATTCCCTTAATTTTTTTCTCATATGAGGATATGGCTATTATCCTGCCCCTAATCACCGCTTTTAATGCATCCCAGAGAATAGATGGGGTCACTTCTTCATTATCATTATTTTCTAAGTACATCTGAATTTCGCATTTCAATTTACCTTTGATAGTTGGGTTATTCAGAATGTTTGAGTTCAGTCTCCAGAGAGTGGATTTTTTCTTATTATTCAGGTGGATTGACATATAAATGGGATCATGGTCTGAGATAGTGCTAACTTTTATTTCACAATTATCCACCCTACAAAGATCACCTTTAAGCATAAAAAAATAATCTATGCATGAATATACATTATGAACGGATGAATAGTGCGAATAATCTCGACTTGTCGGGTTTATCTCTCGCCACACGTCCACAATCCCCACTTCACACATCCAAGTATTTAATCTTCTGCTAATGTTTTTGGCGCCAGATTTCCCATTTGATGAGTCAATTTTCGGATTTAATCGGACATTAAAATCTCCACCACATATTAAGATGCCTTGACTTTTTGTTATCATTAGATCAATTATATGTTTATAAAAGGACCAGTCACTTCCTGGAGGTACATACACATTAAGGAGACTCATCACAATTTCTTCTATTTTACCCGTAACCATAACAAATCTGCCTTCGCTATCCTTATGCTCTGATATGTGTTCGTAATTTACAGAACCAGATATCAGAGTCGCCACTCTCCTCCTTCCCGAATCGTGGGAAGAAAAGTAAACATGTTTAAATCCTGATTTATTTAATTTGGCATGTTCAGAGTCACTAAGATGTGATTCTTGCAAAAATGCTACCTGAATTTTATCCTTTAATTTTGATAAGATTTTCCCTCTCTTCACTGGATTGAGTACTCCGTTAACATTAAATGACGCTATTTTTAAAGATCTGCTTTGCATCTATGTGATTCCCCCTTTCATCCCGTTCAGAAACCTGGTGCGCATCCCCCTCCCTGCAAAAACCCGCAGGAAATGAACAACTAACGTATTAATAAACATAGAACTGAACACAGTTTGTCTGCGTGACTCCCTATGTAGGGGTCTATAGAACTGACCCTTTTGAGCCTCCCAAGGTGGCTCGAAGGGAAAAGTCCCCCTCCTCAGTCCGGAGGGAGAGGCCCTTACCTGCAACAGTCGCACAGTGATATAATAATAGAAATAATAATAATAAAAAAAATATATATATATACGTATATATATATATATATATATATAAAAATAAAAATTAAAAAAAGATTCAAAGGTGAAAAAGGTGAAAAATTAGTCCCGAACGAACCAGTCAATCCTGTCATGAAACTCCACCCTTAATTACAGTATAGTTCGAGGGATCTCTCCGCCGTCCTCGAGCTTTGGATTAAATCCTTTAGGTCCCGGAGGGAGCCGGTGATGCTCTCCTGAAGGCTCGGAGCTTCTCCCTGTAGCTTGATTCCCGCCCGACTCTGACTGTGTCTTTCCTCGCTCGTCTGTCCACTCTTGTCCAGGATAACCGCTGCACCTGCTCCATAAGCGTCTCCGGAGGTCTGGTGGTTGTTACAGTGTAGCCTCTTCTCTGCATGTCTTCCGATGCCTCCTCTATAGTATCATAGGTTTTGGTTCCGTCGTCGTGTCTCACGCGAAGCCTGGCCGGGAAGAGCGTCTGGAATTGAACTTTTTTTTCCTTCAGCACTCTGCGGATCTCTGAGTATTCTCTTCGTTTCTTGAGTATCAGAGGTGGATAGTCGTGATCCAGATTTATGTAGTTTTCTTGCCAGTTAAACCCCTTCCTTTGCCATGCCTTGCAGAGTATTGACTCTTTCGTTTTGAAACTTAAAAACTTAATTATGATGGAGCGTGGCGACGCTCCCTCCGGCGGCCTCGGTCCCACCGATCGATGAGCCCTTTCAATCTGCAGGTCGGGCATGTCATCAGTCAACTCAAGACCTTCACGTAGTAAACTTTCCACAAACGAAACCATCGTTGTTGACTCCTTTTCGGCTTCCTCCGGTACCCCGTAAATCCTTATGTTATCGCGTCTGGAACGACTTTCCAGATCCAGCAGCTTGTCCTTCATCTTAGTGTGCAGCTTTAGCATAGCATTGATGACTTCCTCTGTGTTTTGGATCCTTTCTTCTGCTTTCTCTATTCGCCCTTCTGCCTCGTCCAGTCGGGCATTCACCTTCCCCATTTCTTCTTTTATTGTCTCTAGTTGTTCTTTATTTTCTTGGCGAAATTCTCTTAGTTCTCGCAGAATCAGCTCCAAGTCGGCCATTTCTCCCCGTTGTTTGCTAGCTTAAACTTGTTAGCTGCTAATATTGTTGCGAAACCGTCTATCTCACCCTCTGTCTTCGGATGATTTTTATTGCTATAAGTGGTGTTATAACTCTTACCCCCTTGTCTACGTTTTTTATTAAATTATTTATTTGGCTTATATGGGGGAATTTCTCTAATTTCGCTGGTTCAACCGGGAGCTCTATCTCTATGCGGCCATCCTAACGGTGTTCCGACCGGAAGTCGAGACATCCATGTTTTAATTGAAACGAGGCAGGCCTCTAGACGCTTGATGTCAGTAGTATTATTCGCTTTTATTGGTAGATACAGCTGTGTATCATCGGCATAACAGTGGAAATTTACTCCATAACTTCTGATGATTTGTCCCAATGGTGTAACATATAGTGAAAAAAGTATGGGACCAAGCACAGACCCTTGTGGCACACCGAATTTCACTGGTGCCGTGGAGGAGAAGGATTTATTAAAAGAGACAAAATGAGACCTATCACACAGATAGGATTCTAACCAAGCAAGAGCAGAGCCAGAGATGCCAAACACATTCTTTAGTCTGTTGATTAGCACTGCATGATCAATCATATCAAATGCAGCGCTGAGATCTAGCAATAACAGTAGAGCCGATGAGTCATCGTCAATCTGAAGGAGGAGATCGTTAGTCACTTTAACTAAAGCTGTTTCAGTGGAATAAGAGGCCCTAAATGCAGACTGAAACGGCTCGAGGAGGTCATTTTCCGATAGATATAGAGTGTTAAGTTGTTTTAACACAACTTTTTCGAGGACTTTAGATAGAAAAGGTGTTGTAAATTGGATGACAGGACGGTAATTATTTAGGCATCCAGGATCCAGAGTAGGTTTTTTGAGTAGGGGTTTGACCACAGCCTGTTTGAAGAGGGAAGGAAAGGTGCCAGTAGATAGGGACAAGTTTATAATGTTTAACATAATTTGCCCTACATAGGGCCAGAGTTCTTTAAGCTGTTTTGCTGGCAGGATATCCAGAAGGCACGTAGTTGCTTTACATGAAGAAACCACCTTTGTCAGCTCATCGAGGATACAGGATCTAAGACTGAGACGAGAGGTCAGTGGATCCAAGTGAATGGGACCCGGAGCTGAGGAAGACAAAACCAAAATATTATCCCTGATATCTTCAATTTTATGTTTAAAGAAATCTAAAAAGTCTTGTGCACTAAAGGGAGAGGAGTCTTCAGTTGTTCTTGGTTGGATTAGTTTAGCAACTGTCCCAAATAGAAACCTGGGGTTATGCCGGTTTTCTCTGATTAGAGATGAGAAATAAGCCGTCTTTGCAGTGCTGAGGCGTGCTTATAGGTGTTTACACACAAACACCACTTTTGATCATTTAGATTAGTTTTTCACTTGCGCCATATGCGTTCAAAACTCCTACATGCCTGTTTTAAAGCCCGGGTTTCCTCGTTATACCATGGTGTAGGTCGTCTGGTTGGTCTGGGCTTTGTCCTGAGGGGTGCCACTGAGTCAGTGATGGCCGAGAGGGTTGCATGGACCTCCTTTGTGTAGGCTTCTATTGAGTTTCCAGGTGGAGTTAAATTAGGAAGAACATCTGTCAGCCGTGTGGCAAACATTTCCATTGCAGCCGCGCTAAAATTCCGTGTAGACACTACGCAATTGTCGGAATTTGAGGGGAGTCTATAACTAATCTCAAATTCCACCAGTGAGTGATCTGAAACAGCAGATGAAAGAGAGGAGACGAAGAGAAACATCTATTCCCCGAGCCAAAACAAGATCCAGATAGTTTCCACTAATGTGTGTGGGCTCATGAACAAACTGGTTGAAAGACAGGGTTGTAAGCAGTGATTGAAATGCTCTGGCCAGAGGATCACACTCCTTATTTAGATGAATATTAAAGTCACCAACTAGAAGGATGTTATCAGCGTGGGTTATTAAGTCCGAGAGGAAAACTCCAAACTTATTTAAGAAAGAAGAGTAGGGACCCGGAGGGCGATAGATTACAGCTAAATAAAATGGCTTCCTTCCGTTATTTTGAGAAGGAATATGTTTGATGAGTAACACTTCGAATGAGTTAAATTTTGGCTGTGATGATGGACCTGTAAAGCAAAATGCAGCTTTATGAATGGCTGCAACACCACCACCCTGCTTCGACGTGCGTCCTACCTGTGCATATGCATAATCAGGGGGAGAGGCTTCATTTAGTGGCAGAAAAACATTGGGCCTAAGCCAAGTTTCACAAAGACAAAGTAAATCCAAGCAATGAGAAGTAATAAGATCATTAATTAAGAGTGCTTTGGAGGATAGAGGCCGCACATTCAAGAGACCAATCTTCAGTCTTGACGTAGAGCTTGAATTTGAGGGCTGGTCCAGTGGAGCGATAGTAACAGGAACAAGCTGTCGAGCTCTAACAGTTCTGCCGGGTTTTAAAGAATGCCTCTGAGTTATAATAACATGAGGACAGGATGCTTTTGGGTCACTGACTCTGTGAGTTTTCAGATGTGTTTGAGGACTTAATAAATTCACCATATCTAATAGATTTGGGCAGTAGACGTTGGATTGGTACGGCCAAACCAGACAACTAAAAGCAGCTACATTATCCAGTTCCACACCCGCACTATCATGACTAGCAGGTTCTCTAATTCCTGCGACCTGCTGAGATTCCTTGTGTCAAATGCATTGAATGCACCTGTCTATATTACTAGACAAAATGGCAGCACCTTGTCCAGTAGGATGCAGGCCGTCTGCCCTCAGCAGGCCTGGGCGGCCCCAGAAAGAAGGCCAGTTATCCACAAAACCATAACCTTTCTGACTACAATGCCGGGCCAGCCACCGGTTCATGGAAACTAATCTGCTATACTGTTCATCACTACCCCTTACGGGAGGGCCAGAGACAATTAATCGATGCCGACTCATCTTGTTCCCTAGTTCAAAAGTCCTAGCTAGGCTATCTTTGGTTACCTCAGACTGCCTCATTCTCACATTATTGGTGCCGACATGAATAACTATCTGCTTGTATGTAGTGCGAGTATGTGTCTGGGGAAACTCTCCCTTCCTGTGTGATGTCAGCACCCTAAGGTTAGCCTCTATGTCGGAAGCCCTGGCCCCCGGTAAACAGTGGACAATGGCTGGCGTCTCAAGTCTAACATTGCGGGTAATGGAGTCCCCTATCACCAGAGTACGATGCTCGCTCCGGCTGGCCGGCGCAGAGGGAACAGGCCGGTGATCTGCGCGGACAAGCGGACTTGAAAGTGCTGAAAACCGGTTCGCGGTCAGAGGGTGACGCCGCGGACAGCGGACAACCGGAGGCTTTCGCCTGCCTGAACCACTTCGCCGACAGACCGGGAGAAAAGCAGGACTCTTTGCAACAGCTGCCGAAACAACTGAGCCGCAACTAGGGCTATCGCTAGCAGGACTGCTATCAGACCTGCATCTGATACTATCCGGAAACCCTGACACATCTAAAGTAACCAAACCCTGTCTATGCTGATCTAGCTGCTCTAACTCACAAACACGTCTCTCTAATAGAGACAATCTGTCTAGTAATAACGAACAAAAATGGCAATCCATTGCCCCCAAGCAGATGCAAATACAAAAAAAAAAAAAAAAAAAAAAGCTTAGCTAAGCTAGTGTACGTACAGCTAAGTCAAGCCAACTGTTCACAACTCACACTGATAAATTCTAACACAAACACACACACACACACACACACACACAGCAGTAGCTACAACCACAAGTTACAGGGAAAACTCAGAACACACAACAAGACTAACCACCAGTAGAAAACAGTAACAAACACAACAATCGAGGTATGCTAAGCGCTAACTCAATTGCTAAAAACCCGCTAGCATGTTAGCTAGCGGGCTAGCTAGCACAAACAAAAATGCCCTGTTCACAAAACGACAGCAACTCTAGTACTAACCTGTAGCAGAAATATAATCAGTATAACAATGAATAAGGTGTGGTGCACAGTTAAAGTGTTGACAATGTTTAAGAAATAATAAATACGTAACTTTTGGGACAATGCCAGGAGAGATTCGTCACCGGGATGCGTCCTTCGTCACCCGGCAGACAAACAAAGTGACGTCACGAATGATGAGCTGTCTGAACCTTTGAAAATAATAGATTATGCTTAGGCTAAGGTGAGAAAAACAAAGTACTGTTTTTTAAAAGAGAGGTGTATTCTAAGGCGGTTCACATATTCAATTCAAAATGGCCGGCTTACTGTGTGTGATAGGGTGTGGTCCCCCATTGGCTTTTTTGTTCAAAAGCCCATACTGGATGTGTGTACCATGTTTCATTTGCCTACGACAAACTAAAATTTTCACTTCCCAATTAATTTTTCCACATATTTGGGACATTTATAGATAGGGGGTGGTTGTCATTGATTTTATGTTCGTCATGACATAAGAGATGTGTGTACCAAATTTCATGTCTCTATGACAAACTAAATAAAAAGAATAGAAAAAATAAGAAAATAAATAACTTGATCAAAAACAATAGGGCCTAAAAATGTGTAACTTCATGTCGTAATTGAATTTAATTTATGCATCAGTCCCTGCTTTGACTTAGGTAATTTTAAATTTACATTTAGTCATTTAGCAGACACTTTTATCTAAAGCAACTTACAAGTGAGGAAAATAATGGAAGCAACACAAAAACACAAGGTAACAAAAAGCATAAGTGCACCAAAAAAATAGTCAGTTAAATCTGCAGGAGCAAGAAGAGCATTCCCCCAATGTGGAACAGATCCAGAGAAGGTACGTGAGAGGGTTTATTTTTTCCCTTTTTGGGATTGTAAAATGGTTGCGTAGAGTGCTCAGATAGGAAAGGTCTTATTTTCCTAATGTTATAGAGGATGAATCTCCTGACAATTCGACAGTCTTTGCTTGCGTCTCGGCATGTCTGAGTGACATCTCACTCAGACATGCCGAGACGCAAGCAGAGACCGTCGGATCGTCAGGTTGAAATGACAGGTGGAGTTGAGTGTCATCTGCAGCAGTGATAGGAAAAACCATGCTTCTGAATGACAGAGCCAAGGGATGTCATGTATATGGAAAAGAGTAGCGGTCCAAGCACTGAGCCCTGTGGCACCCCGTATTGAGATGTTGGGACTTAGAGACCTCGTTTCTCCAGGATACTCTGAGTGACCTATCCGAGAGGTAAGACTTGAACCATTGCAACGCCATTCCAGAGACACCCATCGCCCTGAGAGAAGACAGGAGGATGTGATGATTAACAGTGTCAAAAGCAGCAGACAGATCCAGTAAGATGAGTACAGATGACTTGGATGTTGCCTTTGCCAGTCTCAGAGCTTCAATGACTGAGAGCAGGGCAGTTTCGGTGGAATGTCCGCTCTTGAACCCAGACTGGTTCTGGTCCAGGAGGTTGTTCCGTGTGAGAAAGGATGAGAGCTGAGTAAACACAACTCGCTCCAGAGCTTTGGCAATGTAGGGAAGGAGGGAAACCGGTCTGTAGTTTTCTAGCAGTGTAGGGTTAAGAGTGGGTTTCTTCAGTAGTGGTGTGATGCGGGACTCTTTGAAAGCTGTGGGGAATGACCCAGTGGAAAGAGATGAGTTGATAATGTGGGTGAGAGCAGGCACGACAGATGGAGAGATGGCCTGAAGGAGATGTGTGGGGATGGGATCCAGCGGGCAGGTAGTAGGGTGGTTAGAACTAATGACCTTGGAAACATCTGCTTCAGTTAGAGGAGAGAAGGAAGTGAGCAAACACATATCAGGGGTCTGAATGAGCTCGACAGGTGGTGGCGCAGAGAACTGACTGCTGATGGCGGTCGTTTTCTTTATAAAGAAAGACGCGAAATCATCAGCTGTTAAATCCGATGAAGGTGGGGGAGCAGGCGGACAAAGGAGGGCAGAAAAGGTTTTAAAGAGAGTGCGCGAGTCAGGTGAGTTGATTAACCTAGAATGGTAGTAGACAGTTTTTGCAGAGGTGACATCAGCGGAGAAAGTAGAGAGGAGAGACTGGTAGATACAGAGGTCAGTAGGATCTTTTGACTTGCGCCATTTTCTCTCAGCTGACCGGAGGCTGGCGCGGTGCTCGCTTAAAACATCGGATAACCAGGGGGCAGACGAGGATGTACGGGTTGGTCTAGATGTAAGAGGGCATAAGTTGTCCAAGCAGGATGTAAGCGTGGCGCACGAGTGTCGGTGGCGTTGTTTGTGTTTAAAAGAGAGAGCTCCTCAGAGGAGGGGAGTGCAGAAGAGACAGCAGAGGAAAAACGGGAGGGACTGAGTGTACGCAGGTTGCGTCGGAAAGTGACCAGCGGTAAAACAATTGCAGTGTCTGGAGAAGTTAGGTCAAGGTCGAGAGTAATGAAGAAATGATCAGAAGTGTGCAGCGGCGTGACCTGAGTGTGCCGAGTGGAGCAGTATCTTATGTAGATAAGATCTAGTTGGTTACCAGACTTGTGGGTTGCCGATGTGGAAACTTGCTTGAGGTCAAATGATGCAGTTAGGTTAATGAAGTTAGCAGCCTGTGGCTTTTCAAGGTGGATGTTGAAGTCTCCTAATACCACCAGAGGAGAACCATCCTCAGGGAAGGATGAAAGAAGCGCATCCAACTCCTCCAAGAAATGTCCAAGCTGATCCATGTTTCTGTAAGTGCTACAACTGAAAGACCAGAATGTTGAACAAAAGCTGTAATGAAATCAGCTTTGTTCACAGCAGACTGGCAGTTCCACAAGCCTATTGGGAAAGTAGAAGGGGCAGTTATTGACAGTGATACAACATGCAGATTATTATGGTTGCGTCGCCTTTTGCGTGAAACAGATGATAATGTCCGTGTTGAAATGACAGTAGTAATTTGAAAACACATTGAAGAGCCGAAGAGGAAATATGCAATAAGCAATAAATTATAAGTGCAAACAATTAGTACTAAAAAAGAAGTCCAATACTCAGGTCCTCTGTGGATGTGTCCCTGTTAGGTGAGTCGCGTGCAGGTAGAGTCGATGATCTTTACTCTCTTTGGTCTTCACGCGATAACGGCTGCCGCGACCGCTGCCGCAGTGGTTACTCCCACTTAAATACCCTTCTATTCAAGTAATTGAATTCAGCAGGTCACTCCTCTAGACGGCCACAAACAACTCAAACAAAACCAGCCCGCTGCAGGTGAGAGTAGACGCCGGTGCACCACGTGACAGGGTCGTAGTAAACACACTGCGCGGTTTCTCAGCAATAACACGGCACTAAGCTCAAAGAGACAAGAATTACATACACTCACACAGTTCTGTAGGCTTCTGCTGCTAAGTTGCTTCTCCTTCACTGATAGTGACAGCTCTTTGGATCTCATATTGAGAGATGACAGCAACAGTTTCCAAATGCAAATAGCACACTTGAAATGAACTCTGAACCTTATATCTGCTCCTTGTAAATGGGATAATGAGGGAATAACACACACCTGGCCATGGAACAGCTGAGCAGCCTATTGTCCCATTACTTTTGGCACATATACAAACTGTTGTAATTCCTACATCGTTCACCTGATTTGGAGTCTGCAAATAAAGCACATCTTGTTTGTTTCATTTCAAATTCATTGTGGTGGTGTATAGAGCCAAAAAGATTAGAATTGTGTCGATGTCCCAATATTTATGGACCTAACTGTATATGAGTTCTAAAATGCTTTAAACCACTTACTCTGACTGACCTCACATTATAAACTAATAAATCAGTCTGAAGAATTTAAATGTTTTTGTGACTAATATAAATCTACAATGTGCACAAAGTAATAGTAAAACCTTTGGTCATTATACCATTAAACCATTTCAAAAATATATATGGAAATAATTATACACTACCAGTGTTGGTCATCTTACTTCAAAAATGTAATTAGTTACAGTTACAAATTACTTCTCCCAAAATGTAATTGAGTTAGTAACTCAGTTACCACATTGTAAAAGTAACTCAGTTACTCAGCAAAGTAACTCACTTATTTTTTATGTTCTATAAGGGTATTACGTTCTATAACAGCTTAAATATCAAAGATGTTAAACTTAACGAAGAATAAAACACTATATATAGTATTTTAGAACATTTGGTATTTATTTGAACTCAATAGATTGCAGTCTGACATTAGTTATGCATAGGAATAAAAACACATAAAAATAAATATTGAAAAAAAAATTCAATGGCAAAATTAAGACACACAAACTTGTGTAAAAAGAAACAAAGGGAGACCTGGCCATTAAGTCTGTAACTGTAAATTATTGCACAATAAACAGAACACAATCCAACTCTCTCTGTAGATTAACATGTTCATTCGCAAAGAAAATGAATAATACATTAATCTATTCTTAAATACTCCTCTCATCTAACAACTAAACCAGTGGTTGTTGCTGACACGTAAAATCAAGCGTTGCTTGTTTTAACAGTGGCTCTGTCTCCTTCACTGGAACTCACGCAGCTGCCTTTGGGGTTAGCAGCAGCAACAAGTGTCGTGTTAGCATGTGTTGATGTGAGGGGCTTCATAAGGTTTGAGTTACTTGAGGCAGACGTGGATAAAGTCTTTTTTCCTGGACATAGCATGTTACAGAAACATACTTGCCTTTAATTTTAATTAACGAGAAGTAGTGCCGGTACTTCCAGTTCGAGAACGCCACCTTTGAATTTCCCCGGCTCCTCGCCGTTGTCGCTGACGCTGTCTTGTGTTTATTGGTAGTCAGCGCGCGCAGTGAGACCGCGAGCAGGGCACCCCCCCCCCTGCTCTCTCCAGCAGCAGCTGATGTGTAGTCAAACTGTGACACCTCGCGCTTTATTCAACCAAATTGTAGTAACGCAACACTTTACATTCTCAGTAACGATAACGGCGTTACAACGATGGGAAAAGTATTTAATTGGATTACTCCGTTACTGAAAAATTAACGCCATTACTTCCAACACTGTACACAACAAACAATACTCTATTTATGTAAAAACTATAAAAAAAAACTATTCAGGAGGTTCCAAACGAAGCAGAAATGTGCTGCTTTCATAAATGTATTAAATTATTTGAAATTTGACAAATTCCCATTATTGGAATGGATCAGACTCAAGAGAAAAGCTCATCTTCTGAACATGGAGCTGGAGTACGGAGCCCCTCTGGTCACACTTTGTCAAAAAAAATATATATAACTAACTCGTGGCCTCAAGATAAGCTAACTCGTGGCCTCAAGATAAGCTAACTCGTGGCCTCAAGATAAGTTAACTCGTGGCCTCAAGATAAGTTAACTCGTGGCCTCAAGATAAGCTAACTCGTGGCCTCAAGATAAGTTAACTCGTGGCCTCAAGATAAGTGAATATAAAAGGAGAATGCACAATGGAGCAGCTTTTACCTCTGTAAAGCCGTCACAATTATTCATATGATCATCTAATGCAGGGTTTTTCAAACTTTTTGTTTGTGTGGACCACTATTTGTAATTAAAACAATTTTGCGGACCACCTCATAACACACATAATAAAATGTCTACACACAGTCTTACCTGAATTAATCCGCACCTCTAAATAGGCTTACTAGCACTACTATAACTAGTCATCACATCAGTGTGCAACAGGCTTGTTAAAAGAAAGTTTACTGCACACAACGTTTGCCTCTTTTCTCTTCAGAGAACCTGTTGCTATCCACCGATCCATAACGACACTGAACTTGAACGTCACGGCCGAACACCACTGGCCTATTTTAGTAATCGCACAATAACATGACAATTTAATGCAAATGTTATATCAATATAGACCTACATATTCTTTTAATTTTTTTATTGGAATTTCCTGGTAAAATGAAGGTAAAATATTATTTTATTTTGCCTTTCCACGGACCACCTGCAGTACCCTCACGGACCACTAGTGGTCCGCGGACCACAGTTTGGGAATGACTGATCTAATGCATTCTCCTCCTGCAACTCCTTGCCATCAACTGGGAAATACCGGGAAATACACATAAATACATACAGCCAGATGGAGGTACCGTGACCTAAGCCTAGAACGCCCTCTGCTAACGTTTTATCGTAGGCTACACAGACATGCTTTTCCAAAATGTGAAACACTTCAATAATTAATGAACCAGTCTGCACACTACTATAGACTATCTTAAAATCATAATCAGAAATACTTAATTGATCTTTATTGACAATTCTTGTGTCACAGTTGATGTGCACATCAAGACATTTAAAGAAATATAAATAATAATATAAGTTGGTAAATAAACAAGTAGCCTATATACATGTAAAAAGTATAAATATATGCTATAAAATATGAAGAAGAGTTATAAAGGACCATGGATATGCAGCCTACAAGATTTACATTACTGTATTAACAGAATTGAATTGATTGTGATGAACAGTACTAGTAAATAAATAGAAGCAGAACTGCAGCAAACTATATTACACTGAATATTAAAACAGATAATATTGCACAGAATGTGAAGTATTACATTGCACTACAGTACAGGGTCCATTTAAATAACAAAGGGTCCATGTGTCAGACACTTCACTATCTTGAGGCCACGAGTTAGTATCTTGAGGCCACGAGTTAGTATCTTGAGGCCACGAGTTAGCTTATCTTGAGGCCACGAGTTAGCTTATCTTGAGGCCACGAGTTAACTTATCTTGAGGCCACGAGTTAGCTTATCTTGAGGCCACGAGTTAGTATCTTGAGGTCACGAGGTAGCTTATCTTGAGGCCATGAGTTAACTTATCTTGAGGCCACGAGTTAGTATCTTGAGGCCACGAGTTAGCTTATCTTGAGGCCACGGGTTAGCTTATCTTGAGGCCACGAGTTGGCTTATCTTGAGGCCACGGGTTAGCTTATCTTGAGGCCACGAGTTAACTTATCTTGAGGCCACGAGTTAGTATCTTGAGGCCACGAGTTAGTATCTTGAGGCCACAAGTTAGCTTATCTTGAGGCCACGAGTTAGCTTATCTTGAGGCCACGGGTTAGTGTGGCGGCAGTAGCTCAGTGGTAGAGCGGCCGTCCTTCAACCGGAAGGTAGTAGGTTCGATTCCCGCTCGCCCCACAGTTCATACTGTCGTTGTGTCCTTGGGCAAGACACTTAACCCACCTTGCCTCCAGTGTCTGTAGCACTGGTGTATGAATGTGTGTGACTGTAGAGGTGTGTTTGGTGGTGGTCAAGGGAGGTTGAGCGCCGTTTGTGTGGCAGCCGCCATCTCTGTCTGCCCCAGGTGTGAATGTGTGTGAATGGGTGAGGCCACGAGTTAACTTATCTTGAGGCCACGAGTTAGTATCTTGAGGCCACGAGTTAGTATCTTGAGGCCACGAGTTAGTATCTTGAGGCCACGAGTTAACTTATCTTGAGGCCACGAGTTAGTATCTTGAGGCCACGAGTTAGTATCTTGAGGCCACGAGTTAGCTTATCTTGAGGCCACGAGTTAGCTTATCTTGAGGCCACGAGTTAGCTTATCTTGAGGCCACGAGTTAGTATCTTGAGGCCACGAGTTAGTATCTTGAGGCCACGAGTTAGTATCTTGAGGCCACGAGTTAGCTTATCTTGAGGCCACGAGTTAGCTTATCTTGAGGCCACGAGTTAACTTATCTTGAGGCCACGAGTTAGTATCTTGAGGCCACGAGTTAGCTTATCTTGAGGCCACGAGTTAGTATCTTGAGGCCACGAGTTAGCTTATCTTGAGGCCACGAGTTAGCTTATCTTGAGGCCACGGGTTAGCTTATCTTGAGGCCACGAGTTAGTATCTTGAGGCCACGAGTTAGCTTATCTTGAGGCCACGAGTTAGCTTATCTTGAGGCCACGAGTTAGCTTATCTTGAGGCCACGGGTTAGCTTATCTTGAGGCCACGAGTTAACTTATCTTGAGGCCACGAGTTAGTATCTTGAGGCCACGAGTTAGTATCTTGAGGCCACGAGTTAGCTTATCTTGAGGCCACGAGTTAGCTTATCTTGAGGCCACGGGTTAGCTTATCTTGAGGCCACGAGTTAGTATCTTGAGGCCACGAGTTAGTATCTTGAGGCCACGAGTTAGCTTATCTTGAGGCCACGAGTTAGCTTATCTTGAGGCCACGAGTTAACTTATCTTGAGGCCACGAGTTAGCTTATCTTGAGGCCACGAGTTAGTATCTTGAGGCCACGAGTTAGTATCTTGAGGCCACGAGTTAGTGTGGCGGCAGTAGCTCAGTGGTAGAGCGGCCGTCCTTCAACCGGAAGGTAGTAGGTTCGATTCCCGCTCGCTCACTTAACCCACCTTGCCTCCAGTGTCTGTAGCACTGGTGTATGAATGTGTGTGACTGTAGAGGTGTGTTTGGTGGTGGTCAAGGGAGGTTGAGCGCCGTTTGTGTGGCAGCCGCCATCTCTGTCTGCCCCAGGTGTGAATGTGTGTGAACGGGTGAGTGGTAAGCACGTTGTAAAGCACTTTGCGATCTATATCTGTGAAAGGTGCTATATAAATAATACTTACTTACTTACTTACTAGTATCTTGAGGCCACAAGTTAGCTTATCTTGAGGCCACGAGTTAGCTTATCTTGAGGCCACGAGTTAACTTATCTTGATGCCACGAGTTAGTATCTTGAGGCCACGAGTTAGTATCTTGAGGCCACGAGTTAGTATCTTGAGGCCACGAGTTAGCTTATCTTGAGGCCACGAGTTAACTTATCTTGAGGCCACGAGTTAGTATCTTGAGGCCACGAGTTAGTATCTTGAGGCCACGAGTTAGCTTATCTTGAGGCCACGAGTTAGCTTATCTTGAGGCCACGAGTTAACTTATCTTGAGGCCACGAGTTAGTATCTTGAGGCCACGAGTTAGTATCTTGAGGCCACGAGTTAGTATCTTGAGGCCACGAGTTAGCTTATCTTGAGGCCACGAGTTAACTTATCTTGAGGCCACGAGTTAGTATCTTGAGGCCACAAGTTAGTATCTTGAGGCCACGAGTTAGTATCTTGAGGCCACGAGTTAGCTTATCTTGAGGCCACGAGTTAGCTTATCTTGAGGCCACGATTTAACTTATTTTGAGGCCACGAGTTAGTATCTTGAGGCCACGAGTTAGCTTATCTTGAGGCCACAAGTTAGCTTATCTTGAGGCCATGAGTTAGTATCTTGAGGCCACGAGTTAACTTATCTTGAGGCCACGAGTTAGTATCTTGAGGCCACGAGTTAGTATCTTGAGGCCACGAGTTAGTATCTTGAGGCCACGAGTTAGCTTATCTTGAGGCCACGAGTTAGCTTATCTTGAGGCCACGAGTTAACTTATCTTGAGGCCACGAGTTAGCTTATCTTGAGGCCACGAGTTAGTATCTTGAGGCCACGAGTTAGTATCTTGAGGCCACGAGTTAGTATCTTGAGGCCACGAGTTAACTTATCTTGAGGCCACGAGTTAGTATCTTGAGGCCACGAGTTAGTATCTTGAGGCCACGAGTTAGCTTATCTTGAGGCCACGAGTTAGCTTTTCTTGAGGCCACGAGTTAACTTATCTTGAGGCCACGAGTTAGTATCTTGAGGCCACGAGTTAGTATCTTGAGGCCACGAGTTAGTATCTTGAGGCCACGAGTTAGTATCTTGAGGCCACGAGTTAGTATCTTGAGGCCACGAGTTAACTTATCTTGAGGCCACGAGTTAGTTATATATATATTTTTTTTGACATAGTGTGACCAGAGGGGCTCCGTACTGGAGCTACAGGACGTGTTCGTAGAGCTTCTGAACTGGGCTTTCTCTGAGGTCTTTGGGGACTTCTCCTTAGCTCATTCACAAACCGCCAGGGTTGTGTTTATATGTGAATGTAAGAGGCTATGAGGGCTTACTGTAAATATGATCGTAAACATACAGTATAGATAACATTGTGATATATTGTTTAAACTATTGCTTGTACAGCAGCAGATGTGGATGGGCCAGCAGGAGCAGTGGAAGCAGCAGCAGCAGGTTCTCGCAGGGGGGGCACTGGCTCGCTGTCTGCCATCTGTCATGAAAATATAAATGTGGATAATTAAATATTAATACAAGTTTTCACATTTTCACATTCAGAAAACACAGTCAGAAATAGCAACATATGCCCTGTTGCAGGGGTGCATGAGATTCTGGGCCCTAGGTACAAACCATTTTGGTGGGCCCTTATAACATGTTCTTATCTTCATCTTAACCTTAAGCAATATCAATTTCAAATTTAACACCCTGTAGGTTTTTAAAGTCTAATTTCCTTATCACTATTTTAGCTTTATTACACTGCTGGTTTAGAGCCTACTCTGACTGGTATATAACACTGATTTACTTATTTCATTTTCATCCTATTCTTTTTTTTCCCTTTGCCAGCCAGTATGGAAACTATTGTATTTCTCTGTAGATCAGTGAGCTTTTCTGGCCAAAGTCCTGGGTTCTCTGACAAAACCGTCCTTTGCATTGCACAGCCTCTCACTGTCTTCCCCTTCCTCTTCAGTCTCACTACCTTCAAAGCATTCTTCAACTTCCCTTTCTTCACTTATATTAGCCTCTTTCTCATCTTTCCTTCTTTGCTACAAGGACAGACAGAATTCAGGCTAAATGTTAAGGGGTAGCTTAATCTGCTAAAAGCGTAAAACAACAATGACTTACTGGGTTGTTCAAATTAATTGTGTGTAAAGCCTACATAAGCTCACCTCGTCTCAGAGCCTCAGTGCTTTCATCTGGACAAGATGAAGGACCTGCTTCGGCTTTTGTCTGAAACTGAAGAGGCCATAGGGTTCATATGTTAAGCACCTAAACTTAATGTAATACAATGTTACAGTACTACTGCAAGCTGTAGCTTATATTTTTTTAAATACTGGTGGAAAATAATTTGTCCAACATTTACAGTATATATCCTACAGATAGACTCTAATGTAGATTTGTGTAAACAAGGAAATGTTCTGTCTTTGAAATCAAACATATCATTGGCCTCAGTCTCTTCTAAAGCTGTAGGCTATAGCGCGAGGTCATTTGCCTTTGCTTTTGATATTAGCTAACAAATTAAACTATTGGAGTGGAGTTCAGCCCTTTAAAATATATTTGTCAGTAGCTGCTTTCTCTCATTACATTACCCTACACCTTTTTCCCTCTCCTTTCTTTCCTTTCTCTTTTGATAACTAGATTTTACTTTCTTGACACAAGACATGTATTTTTTTCTGACCCCATTAGTGAAACAATGGTGTGGAGTTCTTATCGACGTGCCTTGACTCTGAAATAGTGTGTTGTTTTAGTTTGGTTTGTTGCTAGCTCCTGCACAGCTCTAAACTAGGACCTGAGGCTTCAGTGAGAAATACCGTGAGAGAATGTGAGCTGATTAAATTAAAGTAATTTCCCTGCTAAGTTACAGGAGCACAAGTCAACACACAGCACACATGTTGGGATGTCCATTAAAATCTCACTATTTTAGACTTCCGGTTGTGCTCATGGAGTAGAAAGCCGCATCGGGGAGCCTCTCTCCCACCTTAACCTTGAACATCCCAAAAACTCGCTTATTCTGGGTTTTTTTTTCTACTAAACTGGCAATTGAATAGGATAAATTCACATCGAGCATCAACATAAAGGTAAACATGCCAGCTAAAACGCCTTGACCGCCAAGACTAACACACAACCGGAGAAAGCTAGCAACAATGCAGCGGCTCGCAGTAATGCTGAAGCTAGCATGAATTTTGTGGATGTACTCAATGCAATAAGCATGCTAAAAGAGGACATGGTTAAGCTGGGCCAGGAAATAAACCCCAAGTTGGATAATATTGTGGCTGAAATACAAGGCCTCTCTCAACAAATGATGAGGCGGAGTCACGTGTAATGCAAGTGAATTGCTGGGCAGAAGTGGCGTCCGAGACATTATGCTCAAGTCTAGAGGAACAGGAAAGGCTCCAGCTCAAGATAACAGACTTGAATTTGCGGTCTTGAAGAAATAACATATGTATTTTTGGGCTGTAGCTCCGAACAGCAATTTCTCGAGGAATTTTTACGGACCCGACTGCAAATTCTAGAGGACTTTCACACGGCACCACCGTAGTTAACTTTTTGAAATATTAAACAAAAAAGATGAGCCTGGGGAAGAAAATTCAGGTGGGCCCGAGACTAATTTATTTTGATCATGATTACCCACTTGAGATTGTCCAGAGACACAAAGAATATGTTGCCATTAAGAAAGTACTTAAAGATGAAGGCATACGTTTTCAAACTCCACTCACGAGTATGAGGATTCCATTGGGAAACAGGACTTATAATAGTGCCTATGTTGCCAACAATAAGTTAAAGAGAAGCGGATTCCAGCTGGAGGAGCCCTAGAAGAACATCACTGCACCAATCCGTCTGTCAATCTCACGCTCCCTCCTTCCCTCACTCGTGAACAAGACCCCAAGATACTTGAACTCCTCCACTTGAGGCAGGATCTCTCCACCAACCTGAAGGGGACAAGCCACCCTTTTCCGACTGAGAACCATCGTCTCAGACTTGGAGGTGCTGATCCTCATCCCAGCCGCTTCACACTCGGCTGCAAACCGTCCCAGTGCACACTGAAGGTCCTGGCTTGATGGAGCCAACAGGACAACATCATCTGCAAAAAGCAGAGATGAGATCCTGTGGTCCCCAAACCAGACTCCCTCCGGCCCCTGGCTGCGCCTAGAAATCTTGTTCATAAAGATAATGAACAGGACCGGTGACAAAGGGCAGCCCTGCCGGAGTCCAACATCAGGCAACTCCAGAGTAGTGGTGAGTCCAGCCTCTCTCGAGAAGTGTGGTTCTAGAGCCCAGGCTGTGCGTGGAGGTAAGTCGGTATCTCTCAACCTCCTGCACAAGCACAGGCTCCTTCCCCGCCAGCGAGGTGACATTCGATGTCCCTAGAGACAGATTCTGTGTCCGGGGACCGAGTCGTCGAGGCTCCCGCCTTTGACTGCCGCCCAATCCACTTTGCACCGGCCTCTTACGATTCCTCCTGCAGGTCCCACAGGAGGTTGGCCCCACGTTGCTCCTTTGGGCTGAGCCCGGCCAGGCCCTGTGGGGAAAGACCCGGCCACCAGGCGCTTGCATACGAGACCCAACCCCAGGTCTGGCTTCTGGGTGGGGCCCCGGTTGCGCCATACAGGGCCCATACGTAAGGGCCCTACTATGCAGGGCATATTACAGTTAAGATAGGATCTGTGTTAGGATTAAAAGCCTTTGGCAGTGGGACTGAAACTAGGAATTTATGGATGGGCACTAATATTCTAAAATTTGAATATTTGATCTGCAATATACACTGTTCGAATTTTGCTTAGTAATTCATTTCAATTAATTAAATTAATCAATTTTATTGTAATTTTTTTTAATTTCTTTGCTTTCTATAAATTAAATCAATCCATAATGCGCAAACAGGCTTTTTTTTTTCGGCGACACAGAGAGCAGAAGAAGTAGGTGATACAGACCTGAATGTAGCAAAGGATCTGTGTGAAAAAGAATAGCCTAACTGCGACTCCATTCCCATTGTTTGTCTTAAGCCTGGTCTACACTGTACAATTTTCTTTAGTCTTATAAGATCTGTTCAAGCCACACTACATGACGTGAAATAAGTAAATCGGAATCTACTGCATGATCACATTGAATGATAGAATAAACGCTGAGTCGTGGCCACGACTGAAGTCACCTGGAGCGCATTCCAGACTCTAGACGCGGTCTTTCGTCTGCGACAGTCGTACAGTTCAATAGATTCAGTTTGTTCGTGAACGTCATGGAGTCCTCTTCCTGACGTTCAGAAAAAAAATTCATGAATCAACGCAACTCTCATTAAATTTTATTTAAATAATCAAATCAAATAATATTTGAATTTTTGCTTAAATGTTTAAATATTTTATTTGTGGAAAATGGCCATCCCTAGTCGTTGTGGTCACAGTTTATATTCAACCCAGAGACAGACACTTCCATCCGTGGAACTGACCCAGCTCCTGATGCCCTCTTCTTCAGATCAGTGTTTACTGAACAACATGGACTATCCCTTGTATTCTGCTTTTGAACAACAGAGAGCAGCCAGCGGACGACAATTATGTTGCTGTCTGTCTGTATTTCCCTTTTTGTTCACAGTCACTCCTCAATTGAAAACATTTTTGCCCAACACTGAACAGTTATTGTGAAATATATAGCAGTCATTTTGGTGGGAAAATCAAATATGTTTACTAATTCTCAGTCTTGGCCATGGTTCAGTGAAGTTCTGAGGCTGTGATCCTAAGACAACAGGTGTTTCTGACTGTATTCTAGTTTGGGTGTGTATATGTACTGATTGCTCTAATCTATTGACCAAAGCCAAGTAATGTGGCTTTTACAATTGTGTCATAGCTCAAAGACTGCTGACCTTTGTCTGGGTTTAGAAAACAGATCAGAGGAATAGGACTGGGAGAGGAAACGTTTGGTGCTGTGTTGTGAGACACTGTTTGGGAAGAGTGTTGAGGACATAAAATAGAAAGCAACTGAAACACATTCTAAAACAGAATTTTGAAGTGTGTTTCCATGAACTGCTGAGTAAATGAACTGTTTTATGTTTGGTGTGAATGCACCTTAACATTAACAGTGGCTCAGTGGTAGAGTCTTCCTATAATCAGAAAGTTGGTTCAATTCCCACTCTCCTCAGTGAATGTTGTCGTTGTGTCCTTGGGCAAGACACGTAACCCTTCAGTGTCTGTGGCACTGGTGTATGAATGTGTGTGAGTATGGAGTAAATGAATAACGTAAGCGTTTGAGTCCCTTGGGAAGAGGAAAAAGTGCAATATAAATCAAATGCATTATTATTATTATTGTAAAATAATATATAATAATATATAATATATAAAATCCACCAGGCCCAACAAGCCACCAACAGCCAAACTGAACAAGAACTCAGCACATACAGTATATTCAATTTACTAAATACTTCTCATATTATTACGATGAAAACAGGAGCATGCCTTTATTCTTTTTTTACCTTTCACACACCAATGGTCACTGTACAATGTATGCATTATTAAAACAATACTAAAACATTAAAATCAAACACAAAACAAGCGACACTAGTCACTGACTCAAAGCTTGGACACTGTTAGAAAAACCGTAAAGACGTGTGATATGGGCTTCACCTTCATGTTTCAGCCCAACATGACGCTTGTGTTCAGAAATAACAGGCTCTTTCAGACAGCCTTGAGGCAAATATAGCTTTATGCTAACAAACTAATGTCTCCACCTCCCCGTCCTCTGTCCTCTGTCCTCTGTCCTCTGTCCTCTGTCCTCTGCCGGACACAGTGTGGAGCAGGGGTCTGCAACTAAAACCACTTGAGGTCCAGGTTAACTTTCCTCACCGTGAGGGGTCCGGAACATTTTAATAAAAGGATATGTGTTTGAATATAATTCTTTAAAGTAAAGTCTCATTTATTCCACACCTACAGCCTCTTAAACAAAATGGAGATTAATGTAGATAATCCACTGTTTTCTGTATTTTATCCCTTGTTTACATGAGGAGGATGTTTGAGTGTTTAGCTTTCACCAAACACAGCTCACAGACAAAAGGAAAATACTACAAAATCAAAAGAGGCTAAAGCTCAGGACCTGGTGGTTTATTGACAACAGCCTGGAATCCTGCATATAATGCCTAATACTCCTTCATACATGTGTGAGAACATTTTAAATACAAAATCATCAATTCATGTCAAAACATATTTGTTATAAATATGACAAAGATGCCTGTCATAATTTATCTTTCTATTGTCATTCCTCTGAAAACAACAGGAACAAGGGAAAAAGCACTGAGCATTTCTTTAGCATTAGCTGTTGCCAATAATTAACTGTTATTGTTTAATTTGCAGGTTCTTCTTAAAGTGTCAGCCCTGCGACTAACTGGCCACTGTCCAGGGTGTACCCCGCCTCAGGCCCAAAGCTGCTGGGATAGGCTCCAGTCACCCACAACCCCTAATGGGACTAAGCGGTAGAAAATGAATGAATCTTAAAGTGTAACTAAACCACTGGTTTGGAAAAATGCTGGAAAAGTGGGCAGAGCCCAGCGGAGACAGAGGGAGAAACCGAGGGTGGGGCTGAGCCGGGGGCGGGACCTGAAACCCAAAAAGAGGCGGATTGATTGACAGCAGTGAGAAGCGCAAAGATGGAGAGAAGGGTGTGGTGGGGGCGTGGGTGGTCGAGCCCGCTGCAGTAACCACTGTTCAACCTGAAGAGGGCAGCACTTAGACGGTTTTACACCATAAAATGTAAAATTAATATACTTTATAATGTCAAAACTTTTACTCAGATCAGTGAACAGCACTAATAAGGCCCCATTCTTACAGATCATTAACTAAAAAAAAGTTGGTTTAGGGTTTAGTTACTCTTTAATACATGTTCACATTAAGAATACAAAGAATTATTCCCTGTGTTTGTCAGGACCTACTGTCCGGAACAGGCCGAAGGACTCCAAAGCATGACCCAACCAGGTTCAAAAGGTTTATTTAGGTACAGAAAGGTGATCCATTAGGCAAGATGAAACAAGGCAAGGGTCGGAGCACACGGATATCCAGTACACGAAACACCAGGACAACACTAGGAAAACCAGACACTACACACGCGGAATATACTGGAACAAAATACACTCGAACACAAGGCAAACAGCTCAGCAAACTCATGACGGGTAAAGACAACCCGCACAGGACAAAACACACGGATTTTAAAGGAATACAAGGCACAGGTGGAACACATTAGAGGCGGAACAATCACAGTGGAGGGAAAAACACAAGATCACGAGGACAGAACATGAGGTTGGGACATGACAGTATTTTCTCCGTGTGGGGTAACATTTTAATAAAAATGCTTCTGATTAGTTCTGTAACAGGATTTAGGATTCACACAGAAACTGACACAACTTAAGGAAGACTTAACCTGTGTCACTCATCTCCAAACCCTCCTTTCACACCTTTTCTGTTTTTAATCACCCAAATAAACACGTTAGGTTCAAATGAACGTGAATGCTAATTACTCACATTGTTTGTAAATGAGGTCAAATATGCGACAAACGAGTCAATACTTACTATACTATACGACAGAATAAAGAAGTTGACAGACAAATGTACAACTCACCACATTATTAGACGTCCTCACTTTCCTCTGAGCTGAGTCTTTTTAATCCCGACATTAAAACTGTCCAGTCCTGGTTCAGTTCTGGATTCATTCTCTGATTATCAAAGCAGTCGGGACTAGAGGATAAAGGGCTGTTGTTCAGCTTTGACACTGACACGGAGCTGAGGAGCTGTATTTTCTGATTAAAATAAACGTTCCCTCTCCGTCCATAACGTCAGTGAATTTTTATTATGTTTTGCCAAGGCTCAGCTTTTAGATTTTAGTCGTTTCTAACTCATTATCAGGCTACACTAAACTGCTCTGTCCGTAACCATAGTAACCTGAGGACCCACGTGTAGACGTAGCTGTCCTAGAAGTGCCGGTTCAAAAATATGTTTTACACAATGCGCTTGTAATTATGAATAATGTCTTGCGGTCCAGATCAAAGCCTCTGAAGGTCATGATCCGGACCGTGGTCCGCCTGTTGAAGACCCCTGGTGTAGAGGTAGTTTGGAACAATTCTAGTGTTTGCTCTACAGACTGATGGATAACAGAGGGCTGCGGCGATGTGGGAAAGAGTAAAACCAGTCGAGTAAAGTCAGAAAGAACAAGTGATTATTGACTCACAGCTTACAAGAATCTATTTTAGCAACTTACTTTTACCAAACTAGTTCAGAAGACACACAAACAATGGTAAACAAAAAAACTGTCTTTCTTAATTAGTTTATTTGTTTTAGTGGCGCTTCAGTGTAGCTGGATACGAGACACCAGCTGTAATACTTATCACTCCAAAAACTGTTCACATATAGCCGTAGGTTTGAGTCTGGTCTGTGTGGTACTGGGTCTGCCTTTTGGGGTTCCCTGGTCTAGAGTCCCGAAGGCCAAAGGTGACTGTGGTGGAACATTGTGTTCCCTGTCTGGCTGACAGCTAGCTGACATTACATCTGGATTTCATACAGATTTATGAGTCAAAAGTGACTCCACTTCATACCGGAATGTCATTGCCCCGTGTTTGAATGAACTAATGAGAAAAAACAATAAGAAAACACCCAGTCAATAACAGATGTACAGAGAAGTCCCATTGATCAGAGAATGGTCCTTATATAAGCTCTCCTAAAGGTCTAAACAGTCAAAAGAGCTGAATAGATGATCTTTAAAGACCAGGATTCAGACGGTGTGTAAACAGACAGTGGAGTGGCTGTGCAGATATGTGCTGTGGTTTATAGACTCTGTTATCATGGCGGCTCATGAAGTCACTGTGGGTGTGGGTGTAAACAGAGCGCTGGGTGGGGGCGCTCCACGTGGTCATCACGTTTTCACACTGACACTCTTTAGGTCGGCCCGAGTACAGTTTGTTTGGGTCTGTGTGAACACTCTGGTGCGCTCTAAACTGGTGGTCTCGGTGCGGTCCATCTGTGCTTTGAAAGTCACCCGCCACGGGTCGAATCTATTTCAGGAAGTTCTCCTCTTTTTTGAGCTATTGGGTGTTGTATTGTGGGTAAACAACAAACAGCAGACAGTAGCGGTCGTGGGCTCACTTGGTCTTTTGCAGAGATTTGCTGTCACCTGGAGGTTTGCGTCGATGATTTCATAAACAAACATGAGTTACATCAACAAATTATATAAAAATAATTGGCCATTGTCAACAGATGTGCTATGTTTATCTCCATATTTTGCTAGCTCTTCACGTCAGGTTGGTTGTCATGGAAACGTGTGGGTTGGTCATAGGGGGTCAGTGCACACCTACAAAAACAACCCAAGTCATACTTCCTGTCTTCCTAGTATTTTATTTTGGAATATTCTGGAGCAGTCTTTCTGTTTGCTGCTGCAGGTCCACTGACCCAGAGTCTGTTTGGACACACAGCTGCTGTCTCATCCATGTTTGTCCTGACACTGTGTGGATCCTCCAGGACCTGCCAGAGGTCAACAAAATGACACCAAACTCATGCGAACAGCATCCAAATGAATGAATGACACTCAAGGAAAGAGCAAGTGTCTCCTGTGTATCTCAGAGGCTCATCTGTGGATCCTTATTATATATATCAAATATATCCAAAATGAATTCAACTTAACTCCAAGTTAAGTTACAACATATAAAACCAAAGCTGCGTATTTCTATTACTCAAATAATCAGTGAGATGCATCATGGCCTATAGTTTAAACGCAGTTGAAATAACCCATTGTCTATGTCAGAGAATGTGTTTTAAGTGGGTTTTATTCTTTTGCAGCAAACAAACAAATGTTGTCTGCGACTGAGACTGACTGACTGGTAAAAAATCATAGACCCACCCAGGTGCATTCTGGTCCTGTGGCTATGCACCATACATACTTACATACCCATAGTTCACACAAATAACATAAAGATAAATACTACAAAACTAGCCTAAAGTGCTAAACAATAAACAAAAATACTTTATAAACCATTATAAAAGTAAAACATATGCAAATATATTCTAAATAACACAAAATAAGCAAAATACTATTTAGAAGTAATATAAGTAGACACAATCTAAATACTAATAAACAAAAATAACAATAAAAGCAGAAATAGGACAAGTAGCTCCTACACACATTATGCAGATAAATATAGCCTTCAGTGTCTTCTGACGTGTTTGTCATTCTGTATAAACACAGAACTTATAAGTCAAATACAAAGTCACTCCTCGGGGTGAGACTAAACACACTCCATGCTAACATAGTTTAGCGTTGATTCCTGTTTGACTTTATCAGTCTCTCACACTGGTCCTGTTCATTATTTTTATGGACAGGATTTCTTCTCTGCATCAAACCAGGATCTTCAGCTGCACTTTGACGTGACTGTGGTAATTTCCCTTTTGGGACAATGAAGATGTAGAAGATGCCATTTTCTCATCTGCCTTGTAGAAGGTACCTGGAGGACTTTCACAAATGGGATCATTCAGAGTATAACAGGAGTCTAACAAAGCCCAACTATCTCTTGAATGTCCCTGGGGCCTTTTCTTTTACAGACACAGCTTTGAATAGGCTGGACGTGCTGTATACTACTGCTGTAGACCCACACGTGTTTGAATAAAACACATTGGCCTGGACGTGCTGTATACTACTGCTGTAGACCCACACGTGTTTGAATAAAACACATTGGCCTGGACGTGCTGTATACTACTGCTGTAGACCCACACGTGTTTGAATAAAACACAGAGGCCTGGGCGTGCTGTATACTACTGCTGTAGACCCACACGTGTTTGAATAAAACACAGAGGCCTGGGCGTGCTGTATACTACTGCTGTAGACCCACACGTGTTTGAATAAAACACAGAGGCCTGGACGTGCTGTATACTACTGCTGTAGACCCACACGTGTTTGAATAAAACACATTGACCTGGACGTGCTGTATACTACTGCTGTAGACCCACACGTGTTTGAATAAAACACAGAGGCCTGGGCGTGCTGTATACTACTGCTGTAGACCCACACGTGTTTGAATAAAACACAGAGGCCTGGGCGTGCTGTATACTACTGCTGTAGACCCACACGTGTTTGAATAAAACACATTGGCCTGGACGTGCTGTATACTACTGCTGTAGACCCACACGTGTTTGAATAAAACACAGAGGCCGGGACGTGCTGTATACTACTGCTGTAGACCCACACGTGTTTGAATAAAACACAGAGGCCTGGACGTGCTGTATACTACTGCTGTAGACCCACACGTGTTTGAATAAAACACAGAGGCCTGGGCGTGCTGTATACTACTGCTGTAGACCCACACGTGTTTGAATAAAACACAGAGGCCTGGGCGTGCTGTATACTACTGCTGTAGACCCACACGTGTTTGAATAAAACACAGAGGCCTGGGCGTGCTGTATACTACTGCTGTAGACCCACACGTGTTTGAATAAAACACAGAGGCCTGGGCGTGCTGTATACTACTGCTGTAGACCCACACGTGTTTGAATAAAACACAGAGGCCTGGGCGTGCTGTATACTACTGCTGTAGACCCACACGTGTTTGAATAAAACACAGAGGCCTGGGCGTGCTGTATACTACTGCTGTAGACCCACACGTGTTTGAATAAAACACATTGGCCTGGACGTGCTGTATACTACTGCTGTAGACCCACACGTGTTTGAATAAAACACAGAGGCCTGGGCGTGCTGTATACTACTGCTGTAGACCCACACGTGTTTGAATAAAACACAGAGGCCTGGGCGTGCAAAACAACTTCACAAAGTATAAAACATATTTACAACATATAAAACCTTTACATTTACATTTTCTTAACAAATTCACTTAGACAAATTTTTAATGTTGTTGAACATTTTAACAAGCACCAAAACAAATTTACAAAAGACAGGCTCTGGTAGGACACGCCCACTGACCAATGGGAACACTCCAAGTCACAGCGTGTTCGGCCAATGAGCTTTCAGTGACTGGTGAGACGTAGAACAGAAGAGGGGACCACACTTATGTGTTTTTAAAACATAACTCTTTGTTGAATTTGCTGAGGATATGTAATTGTCAGAAATGAGACACACTGAAGTCGCTACAGCAACTTGACCAGTAATCTTGTCATGTTTTGATCTCACGTGATCTTGTGGCACACCTTCTACACAAACAATTCAATTTACCAGTGTACTCATATACATGCATGTCTTTGGGAGGTGGTGGGGGGGGGGTACTTGGACAGAAGCCACAGTAACACAGGGAGGTCATGCATGACTCCACAAAGAACTTCAAAATTCTTGTTGTGAGGCCGGAGGGCTGACCACTGTACACCCCTCACTATATATTCTATTTCCAGAAAATATTACCTAATCTTAAAAAATTCCTAAACAAGTAGCAAACATATTAGGCCTACGCACACACACAAGTCACAACTGATACCTTTCTGACTTCCAGTTCATTTGGCAAGGTCACAAGGCCTCAGTTTATCACAGATTATGGTATCTTTAAAAAAAATAAAAGCAGTAATCTTCTGTTAAAAGTCCTCTCCTTCATTACCAGTTGGTGACGTGTGTCTGTGTGTTTTGCAGCCTGTTTGTTTCGCTACAACGTCCTGTCGCTGGTCTACTTCCTCTACCTGCTGCTGCTCCCATGGTTCTCGTGTCCCAACAAACACACCATAAGAGGTATGTACTCACCCCAGATTGTGCCCAGGCCCTGGGATAGAGGCTGCCGGGTCAAAGAGGTGGTCCGGGGGGTTAACCCAGGAGCCTGCACAAGGAATATCCAGAGAAAAACAGATCTGAGGCACAAATGATGCCTTTACTCAAGATAGAATATAGGACTTTAACTTCAATATAAATATGTGCCCTAGTCTACTTATTTCTCTTTGGAAACTGTTGGCTTTGAGCTTTTAACTCTGCCATTGTTTCATTTCAAAAGCACATATGGATGTTTGTTAATAACCATGTCCAATAACAATTAGAGACAGAAAATCTAACATTAAATAAAAATGAACTAAACAAGACAGAAAAGTTTAGAATGATCATGAGTTTTCCATCTCTCTGATTTGTATCTGTGCTCTTTTTATGAGACTAATGAGACGGAAGAGTTTCTGAGAGGATTTTAGTGAACGCTGAGGTTTGTTCAGTAAAAGGTGAACAAAGAGAAAGGCAGGGAATATTTCCCCTGTGGAAAATCCACTGCTTTGCCAACACACCAAGACACGTAAAAGGGAAGCAGTTGTGTTTTTCCGCAGAAGAGGTTTTTTCGCTGTTAGCTTCCGCCCCACCCCACCCCCACCCTCACTGAAACAAGCATGAATTAGATCAGGATCAAACAAGTCCCACCAAAACCAAAGAACAGCTCAGAAATGGTAGACTACATTTACATCTTCAGTCAGTGGAGCAGAAATAGAGCTGGTGTCCACTTGAAAACACATAGAAATCCATCTGGACAACAAGCCAGATGGGTCTAAATATAGATTACTGCACTTGTAATGTACACGCCACACTGCTGCACATTTGTAACAGGCAGTTATTGCAGCAGTTGGTCTGAAAAAGAGATACATTAGAATAGGAACAGAAAGAGAAACAGTGAATAATGGGTCAAAACCAAAAGCTCCTGCACACGCTGCCTGTGCCTCCTCTTCACAAAGTAAACAGCTTTACTTTGTGAGGCAGTGTTTCTCCCAGTTTTGACCTGTCAGTGGAAAGTACTAAATTACTTCAGGCAAAAAAATGTGGAGGTGAGAAGAGCAACCAAAACCTGTCTCAAGTAAAAGTTCTTACTGGAGGAAGACTACTTATTACTGATTTACTTTTAATTTTGTTGGACAAACAATAAGAGATCAAATCTATGCAAAAAACAAAAAAATAAACACACGGGTGAAGACTTTGTTGAAGTAATCATGTGGAGTTAAGAAAAATCAATAACTTTTCAGAATTTGAGTTATATCTCATGACAAAAAGAAAACATCCACATCCATGTTTTATTGAATCCTAGAGGTTTGTAATCCTGCTCATTTAATGGAACTGTCTCTCATCATATCCTTGAGGCTGTGTGAAGTGATCTCTAATGTAACGTATAATATTTGACACATTCACATGTATTTGAGGTGAACTGACCTATTGCTTCCTGTCCACAGGTCACACGGGTCGCTTCATTACATCTGTGTTTTGTACCAGCCTCTTGTTTGTCGTTGCCCATATCTGCTTCCAGACTGTACTGTACACCTCCCCGAGCCTGGACACAGCCCTCGGAGACACTTGCTCACAATGGGACACTGTCAGCAGACACATTGGACTGTCCAGGTATGTGCACAACCTTCATAGACATCAAAGTATTTCATCTTTATAATAATATACAGCCTGTTGACTTGTATGAGTGTTGTGCCATTTTCATAAAAAAATCTTTTGTGAAAAACTAAAAACTAAGTTCTATCTGAGGGGGTTAAGTTCAAGAATAGGATTAAGTATATCAACACTTAAAATATGTTTGAGATATTGAGCTGTGAACACTGGTGTTCATGTGCCCTTTTATTGTTCATAAAAAATGGGATGCTGTTATGTATTATTTTGTCATGTTGTTTGATAGAATGGTATGAACAAAGGTATGACTGGAAAAGAAATGAATTCTACCTGTGTATGTGTGTGTCAGGCTGCCCCTGAACGATCCGTGGAGCGTGACCCGCCTCCTGTGTCCTGACCTGGGGGTGTGCCTGGTTGCCTTGGTACTCACCGTTCTGTGTAATCGACTGGTGAAGAACAGAGAAATGGTGGCTGTTGCCAACATCACATCAGTGAGTCGTAGAGAAGGAATGTTCCAGACATGATTTTTCAGATTTTTGCAGTCGTCACATTGATCATACTTACTCTGTGCCTAACCAACTGAACCAGCTGTATTAGATGTGCATGTGCCCATGTGGATTGAGTTTGTCTCGTGGTATTAGATCCTGGAATACTGCACAGGTTCAGTTTAAAAGGTCAAACAAATGAAATGATTAATAAAGAGAAATATATTTTTAATAATGATTAGCATTAATAACATGGAATATTGAAATGTGTTCCCTGTAGGCCTCATATATGTCTCCTGCAGCCTCGGTTAACTGTCTTCCCCGTCTCTGTGATATGGACACATTTCTATAGCACGAACAGTAGATTTGTGATATACACATGCATTCTTATGCCATTAGGGGTCATGGAGTGGCCCTAAGAATCAGACACTACTGAGATAATGTGACGATGACAGGGACGTGTGTACTCAGAACTATGCCGTGTGTTCTGAGCAGATAGCACCAATCCTGTTCTCTGTAGTTAGTGCAACCCTCTGAGTGAGCTCTGACCTTTGCTCTGAACTCTGCTACTGCATATGGTCAGGGAGATAAACAAGAGAGTTGTTGTACTCAGTTGAGCCATCATCAGTCAAAATGGGAACATTATTGAATAGCCTTTCATTTTTATCATCACATACCAATGAAACAGATGTAGCTCTAGAACCAATGGGAGGTCAGACTGCCACTTTATAATTGATGAGTCTTAAATTGAGTATAACTGAGTATTTATACTATACCATGAAACATTATTGAGAGTGTCAAACTATAGCTTCACTAAGAAATAAAAAATGCACATCACAAAGTAATCTACAGTGTGTCTTTGAGTAAACCAAAACCATAGGAACACTTTTTCTGTGTTTTTTTTTACCTGAGTTTTAGGGATTTAATGCTTTTGCAAATGGACTCACAGGACCCATGCCGACAGAGTCAGCACATGATGCGAGTCAAGACAGCTCTCAACATATTTTATACCTTCAAAAGGTTATCGTTTATCATCAGTCAAGCATCTGTGACAACAACCGTCAAAACGGGGGCTGGTCATACAATGAAACAATCATACTTCCTTTGCCCTTTGGATGAACCTTACATTTAGTCTGCTCTGCTGTTACATCCATCAGATTTAAATACACTTGTGCTCATTTACATACCCTGCAGAATGTGTAATTTCACAGAGAATATTAATTTTAATATAAACTTTTCTTTCACTCACAGTTAGTTTTTGGGTGAAGCCATTTATTGTAAACAACTGTGTTTACTCTTTTTAAATCATAATGAAGCATCAAAAAGTACCCAAATGACCCTGATCAAACGTTTACATCCCCTGGTGATTTTGTCCTGAGAACATGCACATACGTTTACACAAACAGGTTTGAATAGTCACTAAAGTTAACTATCCTCACCTGGGTTAGGGTTAGGGTTTGTAATCAGTGTGTGTGGATAAAAGGTCAGTGAGTTTCTGGGCCCTTGCATCTCTCTACAGATACTGATCTATCTGTATTCTGAGTCATTTGGAAAGCAAAGTAATTGTCAAAGGAAAAATGTAATTGAACTGTATAAAACAGGAAAAGGATATAAAAAAAATATCCACGGAAATGAGAATGCCAATCAGCAGTGTTCAAACTCTAATTAAGAAGTGGAAAATGAGGGATTTAAAGCCAAGGTCAGGTAGACCAATAAAAAATTCAGCCACAACTGCCAGGAAAATTGTTCGGGATTCAAAGAAAAACCCACAAATAACTTCAGCTGAAATACAGGACTCTGTATGGTGTAAACTTTTTGGCTACAACCATTACATTTGGAGAGGAGTCTAGGCCTACGATGAAAGGTACACAGTCCTACTGTGAAACATGGAGGTGGAGCTGATGTTTTGGGGGTTTGATTTGATTTAATTTGCCCTCATCAGCCCAGAAGCTGCTCATGGGACGTACTTGGACGTTCCAACATGACAACGATCCAAAGCACAAGTCGACCTGTCATTGGCTACAGCAGCAGAAAGAGAAGGTTCTGGACTGACCTCAGTCTCCTGACCTCAGTGTCATTGAGTCACTCTGAGAAGATCTCAAAAACATGCAGTTCATGTAAGACAGAGAAGAATGAGCAGTTTTACCATCTGAGAAAATAAAGAGCCTCATCCACAACGACCACAAAAGACTTCAAACTGTCATTAATGTTAAAGGTTGCAATACCCAGTATTAAGAACTGGGATATCAGGGTAGTGTCTGTTGTCATTATGATTTAAAAAGAGTAAACACAGTTGTTTTACAATTAATGGCTTCACTCAAACACTAACTATGAGTGAAAGAAAAGTTTTTTGTGTTATTATTCATATTCTGTGAAAAGGTAATAAAATCACAATTTCTGCCAGGGTCTGTAAACCTATGAGCACAAGTCTAAGTCTGGGCCTGACTCTGCATTGTTGTGTTTTGATTGCCTGCTGACAGGTAACACTATTATTCTTAATCTCTCTCCACTACATCCAGTTAACAGGGGGATTGTTAATGTTGCTGTTCAAAAGTGCTAAACTTTTTCAGTGTTAGTCAATAAAATTGGGCTATTCACAAAAGGACCTGTTTTTTCCTATGTCATTGTTTCTGTCCAGAGATACACTTAAGTCTTCTTTCTACCATGTGCTATTACAGTTCAGTTAATCCCTGTCATAAGTGTTCCATCTGTGGTCCAGACAATTATTGAGAGCAGTACAGTGCAGAAAGAGTAAGACTCGAGTGTGTTGTACCCTTCCATGACCCCTAACTAAAACCCTTCCATGACCCCTAACTAAAACCCTTCCATGACCCCTAACTATAAACCCTTCCATGACCCTAACTATAAACCCTTCCATGACCCCTAACTAAAACCCTTCCATGACCCCTAACTAAAACCCTTCCATGACCCCTAACTAAAACCCTTCCATGACCCCTAACTATAAAACCCTTCCATGACCCCTAACTAAAACCCTTCCATGACCCCTAACTAAAACCTTCCATGACCCCTAACTAAAACCTTCCATGACCCTAACTAAAACCCTTCCATGACCCTAACTAAAACCCTTCCATGACCCTAACTAAAACCCTTCCATGACCCTAACTAAAACCCTTCCATGACCCCTAACTAAAAACCCTTCCATGACCCCTAACTAAAACCCTTCCATGACCCTAACTAAAACCTTCCATGGCCCCTAACTAAAACCTTCCATGACCCTAACTAAAACCTTCCATGACCCCTAACTAAAACCCTTCATGACCCCTAACTAAAAACCTTCCATGACCCTAACTAAAACCCTTCCATGACCCCTAACTAAAACCCTTCCATGACCCCTAACTAAAAACCTTCCATGACCCTAACTAAAACCCTTCCATGACCCCTAACTAAAACCCTTCCATGACCCCTAACTAAAACCCTTCCATGACCCCTAACTACCTTCCATGACCCCTAACTAAAACCCTTCCATGACCCCTAACTAAAACCCTTCCATGACCCTAACTAAAAACCTTCCATGACCCCTAACTAAAACCTTCCATGACCCCTAACTAAAAACCTTCCATGACCCCTAACTAAAACCCTTCCATGACCCCTAACTAAAACCCTTCCATGACCCCTAACTAAAAACCTTCCATGACCCTAACTAAAACCTTCCATGACCCTAACTAAAACCCTTCCATGACCCCTAACTAAAACCCTTCCATGACCCCTAACTAAAACCCTTCCATGACCCCTAACTAAAAACCTTCCATGACCCCTAACTAAAAACCTTCCATGACCCCTAACTAAAACCCTTCCATGACCCCTAACTAAAAACCTTCCATGACCCCTAACTAAAAACCTTCCATGACCCCTAACTAAAAACCTTCCATGACCCCTAACTATAAAACCCTTCCATGACCCCTAACTAAAACCCTTCCATGACCCCTAACTATAAAACCCTTCCATGACCCCTAACTAAAACCCTTCCATGACCCTAACTAAAACCCTTCCATGACCCCTAACTAAAACCCTTCCATGACCCTAACTAAAACCCTTCCATGACCCCTAACTAAAACCCTTCCATGACCCTAACTAAAAACCCTTCCATGACCCCTAACTAAAACCCTTCCATGACCCCTAACTAAAAACCTTCCATGACCCCTAACTAAAACCCTTCCATGACCCCTAACTAAAAACCTTCCATGACCCCTAACTAAAAACCTTCCATGACCCCTAACTAAAACCCTTCCATGACCCCTAACTAAAACCCTTCCATGACCCCTAACTAAAACCCTTCCATGACCCCTAACTAAAACCCTTCCATGACCCTAACTAAAACCTTCCATGACCCCTAACTAAAACCCTTCCATGACCCTAACTAAAACCCTTCCATGACCCCTAACTAAAACCTTCCATGACCCTAACTAAAACCCTTCCATGACCCCTAACTAAAACCCTTCCATGACCCCTAACTAAAACCCTTCCATGACCCCTAACTAAAACCTTCCATGACCCTAACTAAAACCTTCCATGACCCCTAACTAAAAACCCTTCCATGACCCCTAACTAAAACCCTTCCATGACCCTAACTAAAACCCTTCCATGACCCTAACTAAAACCCTTCCATGACCCCTAACTAAAACCCTTCCATGACCCTAACTAAAACCTTCCATGACCCTAACTAAAACCCTTCCATGACCCCTAACTAAAAACCCTTCCATGACCCCTAACTAAAACCCTTCCATGACCCTAACTAAAACCTTCCATGACCCCTAACTAAAACCCTTCCATGACCCCTAACTAAAACCCTTCCATGACCCCTAACTAAAACCCTTCCATGACCCCTAACTAAAACCCTTCCATGACCCTAACTAAAACCCTTCCATGACCCCTAACTAAAACCCTTCCATGACCCCTAACTAAAACCCTTCCATGACCCTAACTAAAACCCTTCCATGACCCCTAACTAAAACCTTCCATGACCCCTAACTAAAACCCTTCCATGACCCCTAACTAAAACCTTCCATGACCCCTAACTAAAACCTTCCATGACCCCTAACTAAAACCCTTCCATGACCCCTAACTAAAACCCTTCCATGACCCCTAACTAAAACCTTCCATGACCCCTAACTAAAACCCTTCCATGACCCCTAACTAAAAACCCTTCCATGACCCCTAACTAAAACCCTTCCATGACCCCTAACTAAAACCCTTCCATGACCCTAACTAAAACCTTCCATGACCCCTAACTAAAACCCTTCCATGACCCCTAACTAAAACCCTTCCATGACCCCTAACTAAAACCCTTCCATGACCCCTAACTAAAACCCTTCCATGACCCCTAACTAAAAACCTTCCATGACCCTAACTAAAACCCTTCCATGACCCCTAACTAAAACCCTTCCATGACCCCTAACTAAAACCTTCCATGACCCCTAACTAAAACCTTCCATGACCCCTAACTATAAAACCTTCCATGACCCCTAACTAAAAACCTTCCATGACCCCTAACTAAAACCCTTCCATGACCCCTAACTAAAACCCTTCCATGACCCCTAACTAAAACCTTCCATGACCCCTAACTAAAAACCTTCCATGACCCCTAACTATAAAACCTTCCATGACCCCTAACTAAAACCCTTCCATGACCCCTAACTAAAACCCTTCCATGACCCCTAACTAAAACCCTTCCATGACCCCTAACTAAAACCCTTCCATGACCCCTAACTAAAACCTTCCATGACCCCTAACTAAAACCCTTCCATGACCCTAACTAAAACCTTCCATGACCCTAACTATAAAACCTTCCATGACCCCTAACTAAAACCTTCCATGACCCCTAACTAAAACCCTTCCATGACCCCTAACTAAAACCCTTCCATGACCCCTAACTAAAACCCTTCCATGACCCCTAACTATAAAACCCTTCCATGACCCCTAACTAAAACCCTTCCATGACCCCTAACTAAAAACCTTCCATGACCCCTAACTAAAACCCTTCCATGACCCCTAACTAAAAACCTTCCATGACCCCTAACTAAAACCCTTCCATGACCCCTAACTAAAACCCTTCCATGACCCTAACTAAAAACCTTCCATGACCCCTAACTAAAACCCTTCCATGACCCTAACTAAAACCTTCCATGACCCCTAACTAAAACCCTTCCATGACCCCTAACTAAAACCCTTCCATGACCCCTAACTAAAAACCTTCCATGACCCCTAACTAAAACCCTTCCATGACCCCTAACTAAAACCCTTCCATGACCCCTAACTAAAACCTTCCATGACCCCTAACTAAAACCCTTCCATGACCCCTAACTAAAACCCTTCCATGACCCTAACTAAAACCCTTCCATGACCCCTAACTAAAACCCTTCCATGACCCCTAACTAAAACCCTTCCATGACCCCTAACTAAAACCTTCCATGACCCCTAACTAAAACCCTTCCATGACCCCTAACTAAAACCCTTTCATGACCCCTAACTAAAAACCTTCCATGACCCCTAACTAAAACCCTTCCATGACCCCTAACTATAAAACCCTTCCATGACCCCTAACTAAAACCCTTCCATGACCCCTAACTAAAACCCTTTCATGACCCTAACTAAAACCCTTCCATGACCCTAACTAACTAACTAAAACCCTTCCATGACCCCTAACTAAAACCCTTCCATGACCCCTAACTAAAACCCTTCCATGACCCCTAACTAAAACCCTTCCATGACCCCTAACTAAAACCCTTTCATGACCCCTAACTAAAAACCTTCCATGACCCCTAACTAAAACCCTTTCATGACCCCTAACTAAAACCCTTCCATGACCCTAACTAAAACCCTTCCATGACCCTAACTAAAACCCTTCCATGACCCCTAACTAAAACCCTTCCATGACCCCTAACTAAAACCCTTCCATGACCCCTAACTAAAACCCTTCCATGACCCCTAACTAAAACCCTTTCATGACCCCTAACTAAAACCCTTCCATGACCCCTAACTAAAACCCTTCCATGACCCCTAACTAAAACCCTTTCATGACCCCTAACTAAAACCCTTCCATGACCCCTAACTAAAACCCTTTCATGACCCCTAACTAAAACCCTTCCATGACCCCTAACTAAAAGCCTGTGTTTTTTTCAGGTATCACACTGCCTTCGGCCTTCTCGGCTGTCTACTTCCTGATCTTCATTGGCGTGTGCACGTGGTGGGCCTGCCATCTTCCCATCAGCCACCTGGGGTTCAATGCCCTGTGTGTGATGGTGGGCTTCTTCACTTCTGGTCACATGGTGTGTTTGTACGTGTACCAGTGTGCTCTGGCGCAGACCGTGTTCCCAGCGCACAGTCTTTGGGCCAGGTAGGACTCACACAATATTCAGGCTGTTGAGATTGAACAGGGTACAGAGTCAGGTCTAAGGATGTGGAGTTACCCATCAGTGACTGGTCAGTGATCCTCGGCTGCCAAAGCAGGGGGTTTCCATGTGCGTGTAGTGAGGCCAGCACTCCAGAAATTTGTGTACAATTTACTTTTATTTACACACAATTTGTTCCATAATTTAGATACAAATAAACCAAAAAATGCAAAAATGGTTCAATGTAAGAACGTGGTTTTAGTTGCTCTACTTCTTGGTGGTATAAACTACATCTGAAGACAAGATGTAATACATTTTTGAACATTGCATTTTGTCATAGAAGCTCTGACCATAACCGCCCCATGGCCAGACTTTAAACCCGTCTGCTTTAGACCTTTTGGCTGCGTTGGTAGACCACAGGTGAATTTGGAATGGCAGCAGTAGAACGATGAGAGGGAATGTGTGATAAAACAACACACAAATAAAGTAACACTAACACCAGAGTCTGCTCAAAGGAATGTGTTGAATCTTGCAGCAGCTGCATTCCTCACTGTGGCCCCTGACTCACCACACACACATTAGTCTTCACAGGCGTTCATGATTTCTGTGTGGGGAGAATCCCGTCACGGCTTTTTAAAGTCTTTTTCTTTTAAGCTGTGGTATAGCTTGTGCCAAAGAAACAGAGAGACCCTGGTTTGAATCTCGCTCAAGTCATTTGCCAAATGTCTGTCTCTCACCTGTTTATCAATCTACGGTTTATCAAATAAATTCATATGGCACCAAAAGTCATCTGCTGAGAGGAAATAGGTTGTTGATGAGCTTCAAACCTTTAAATATGTTTTAAGCCCTAATTTGTTTCACTTGTTTAAATTTCATTTCAATTTGATTTCTATAGCTTGGTATTACAACAATTGCCTCAAAGGGCAAAAACTAAACCTAAACCTAGCTGGAGAAAAAGAGAAACCTGAGGGAGAACCACAGAAGGCAGGATCCACTCTCAGGACGGACAGTCACTGACAAGTGTCCATCATAGGAACAAAGTCCATGAGAACACCCTTAGGACCAGTTCATCCATCTGAGTGGGAGAAACTGGGGTCAGGTGGGGTCCATGGGTTGGGACAGGATCACAGATGGGGCACAGCTAAGGCCCAGACATCACTGGAACGTCAAACAGCCAGACTCTGCAACAGGGAGACAACCTGTGAAGAAATAACCAGAAATGTAAAGAATATTGTAATTAGAGTGAGGACAGAGCCAGAGAATAGAAGTGTGAGCTGGAGCTGATTTCATACAACAAGAGCTTTCAAGGAGTTATTTGGGCATTCTGCCAGAAGGGAAGTATAAAAGTCTAACGTTGATGTAACAAATGAATGAATTATTTTTTCAGCATTACCTTTAGATAAGATATTCCTAATTTTGGCTGATGTTGCATAGATGAAAAAATGCAGTTACAGTTGTGCTCATAAGTTTACATAACCTGGCAGAATATGTCATTCTTTGGCCATTTTTCAGAGAATATTAATAATAACAATTTCATTTTTTCATTCATAGTTGTTTGGGTGAAGCCATTTATTGTCAAATAACTGTGTTTACTCTTTTTAAATCATAATGACAACAGAAACTACCCAAATGACCCTGATCAAAAGTTTACATCCCCTGGTGATTTTGGCCTGAGAACATGAACACAAGTGACACAAACAGGTTGTGACCTGTTTGTGTCACTGTGTGGATAAAAGGTCAGTGAGTTTCTGGCTCCTGACAGACCCTTGTATCTTTCATCCAGTGCTGCACGGATGTTTCTGTCTGAGTCATGGAGAAAGCAAAAGAATTGTCAAAGGATCTGCGGAAAAAGGTAATTGAACTGTATAAAACAGGAAAGAAATACAAAAATTATCCAAGGAATTGAGAATATCATCATCAGTGTTCAAACTCTAATTAAGAAGTGGAAAATTTGGAATTCTGTTAAAACCAAACCAAGGTCAGGTAGACCAATAAAACGTTCAGCCACAACTGCCAGGAAAAGAGTTTGGGATGCAAAGAAAAACCCACAAATGACTTACAATATAGAAAATACAGGACTCTCTGAAAAAAAGTAGTGTGGCTGTTTCAAGATGCCACAAAGCATCCCGATTACAAAACAGCAAACATCACAGAGACAAGCCTCAAAACTTCTGGAACAAAGTCATTTGGACTGATGTGACCAAAATTAAACTTGTTGGTTACAACCATAATCGTTACATTTGGAGAGGAGTCTAGGCCTACGATGAAAGGTACAGTAGAGTAGCTACTGTAGAGTAATAAATGATAGAAGTATATTTACTTAACTTTTATTGATTCTATGTCTTTTTATATACAGGGTCTGGGTTTAGTAGCTTTCCAAGACTCATGTGAATGTGTCTGTGAGCCGCCTCAGCCTGGTGGCTCAGTGTGTAATAAAGCCATCTGGGTTAATGCCGAGGTTACATAGCTCCACTCCTACGAATGCTCTCACTGAGATATTATTACCACTGGCCCAAACACAGGCCAAAACACAGGCCAAAACCAGACCAAAACACAGGCCAAAACAGGCCAAAACCAGACCAAAACACAGGCCAAAACCAGACCAAAACCAGACCGAAACACAGGCCAAAACAGGCCAAAACCAGACCAAAACACAGGCCAAAACACAGGCCAAAACCAGGCCAAAACACAGGCCAAAACCAGGTCAAAACACAGGCCAAAACCAGGCCAAAACCAGGCCAAAACCAGACCAAAACTAAGGCCAAAACACAGGCCAAAACCAGGCCAAAACCAGGCCAAAACACAGGCCAAAACACAGGCCAAAACACAGGCCAAAACCAGGCCAAAATTAGGCTAAAACACAGGCCAAAACACAGGCCAAAACCAGGCCAAAACACAGGCCAAAACCAGGCCAAAACCAGGCCAAAATTAGGCCAAAACACAGGCCGAAACACAGGCCAAAACCAGGCCAAAACACAGGCCGAAACACAGGCCAAAACACAGGCCGAAACACAGGCCAAAACACAGGCCAAAACCAGGCCAAAACCAGGCCAAAATTAGGCCAAAACACAGGCCAAAACCAGGCCAAAACACAGGCCAAAACACAGGCCAAAACCAGGCCAAAACACAGGCCAAAACCAGGCCAAAACACAGGCGAAACACAGGCCAAAACACAGGCGAAACCAGGCCAAAACCAGGCCAAAATTAGGCCAAAACACAGGCCGAAACACAGGCCAAAACACAGGCCGAAACACAGGCCAAAACAGGCCAAAACCAGACCTAAACACAGGCCAAAACAGGCCAAAACACAGAACAAAACCAGGCCAAAACCAGGTCAAAACACAGGCCAAAACCAGGCCAAAACCAGGCCAAAACCAGACCAAAACTAAGGCCAAAACACAGGCCAAAACCAGGCCAAAACCAGGCCAAAACACAGGCCAAAACACAGGCCAAAACACAGGCCAAAACCAGGCCAAAATTAGGCTAAAACACAGGCCAAAACACAGGCCAAAACCAGGCCAAAACACAGGCCAAAACCAGGCCAAAACCAGGCCAAAATTAGGCCAAAACACAGGCCGAAACACAGGCCAAAACCAGGCCAAAACACAGGCCGAAACACAGGCCAAAACACAGGCCGAAACACAGGCCAAAACACAGGCCAAAACCAGGCCAAAACCAGGCCAAAATTAGGCCAAAACACAGGCCAAAACCAGGCCAAAACACAGGCCAAAACACAGGCCAAAACCAGGCCAAAACACAGGCCAAAACCAGGCCAAAACACAGGCCGAAACACAGGCCAAAACACAGGCCGAAACCAGGCCAAAACCAGGCCAAAATTAGGCCAAAACACAGGCCGAAACACAGGCCAAAACACAGGCCGAAACACAGGCCAAAACAGGCCAAAACCAGACCTAAACACAGGCCAAAACAGGCCAAAACACAGAACAAAACCAGGCCAAAACCAGGCCAAAACACAGGCCAGAACCAGGCCAAAACACAGGCCAAAACCAGGCCAAAATTAGGCCAAAACACAGACCAAAACACAGGCCAAAACACAGGCCAAAACCAGGCCAAAACACAGGCCAAAACCAGGTCAAAACACAGGCCAAAACCAGGCCAAAACCAGGCCAAAACCAGACCAAAACTAAGGCCAAAACACAGGCCAAAACCAGGCCAAAACCAGGCCAAAACACAGGCCAAAACACAGGCCAAAACACAGGCCAAAACCAGGCCAAAATTAGGCTAAAACACAGGCCAAAACACAGGCCAAAACCAGGCCAAAACACAGGCCAAAACCAGGCCAAAACCAGGCCAAAATTAGGCCAAAACACAGGCCGAAACACAGGCCAAAACCAGGCCAAAACACAGGCCGAAACACAGGCCAAAACACAGGCCGAAACACAGGCCAAAACACAGGCCAAAACCAGGCCAAAACCAGGCCAAAATTAGGCCAAAACACAGGCCAAAACCAGGCCAAAACACAGGCCAAAACACAGGCCAAAACCAGGCCAAAACACAGGCCAAAACCAGGCCAAAACACAGGCCGAAACACAGGCCAAAACACAGGCCGAAACCAGGCCAAAACCAGGCCAAAATTAGGCCAAAACACAGGCCGAAACACAGGCCAAAACACAGGCCGAAACACAGGCCAAAACAGGCCAAAACCAGACCTAAACACAGGCCAAAACAGGCCAAAACACAGAACAAAACCAGGCCAAAACCAGGCCAAAACACAGGCCAGAACCAGGCCAAAACACAGGCCAAAACCAGGCCAAAATTAGGCCAAAACACAGGCCAAAACCAGGCCAAAACACAGGCCAAAACCAGGCCAAAACCAGGCCAAAACACAGGCCAAAACCAGGCCAAACCCAGGCCACAACACAGGCCAAAACACAGGCCACAACACAGGCCAAAACACAGGCCAAAACACAGGCCAAAACACAGGCCAAAACCAGGCCAAAACACAGGCCAAAACCAGGCCAAAATTAGGCCAAAACCAGGCCAAAACACAGGCCAAAACACAGGCCAAACCCAGGCCAAAACACAGGCCAAAACACAGGCCAAAACACAGGCCAAAACCAGGCCAAAACACAGGCCAAAACCAGGCCAAAATTAGGCCAAAACCAGGCCAAAACCAGGCCAAAACACAGGCCAAAACACAGGCCAAACCCAGGCCACAACACAGGCCAAAACACAGGCCAAAACCAGACCAAAACCAGGCCAAAACACAGGCCAAATCACAGGCCAAAACACAGGCCAAAATTAGGCCAAAACACAGGCCAAAACCAGGCCAAAACACAGGCCAAAACCAGGCCAAAACACAGGCCAAAACCAGGCCAAAACACAGGCCGAAACACAGGCCAAAACACAGGCCAAAACCAGGCCAAATCCAGGCCAAAATTAGGCCAAAACACAGGCCGAAACACAGGCCAAAACACAGGCCGAAACACAGGCCAAAACAGGCCAAAACCAGACCTAAACACAGGCCAAAACAGGCCAAAACACAGAACAAAACCAGGCCAAAACCAGGCCAAAACACAGGCCAGAACCAGGCCAAAACACAGGCCAAAACCAGGCCAAAATTAGGCCAAAACACAGGCCAAAACCAGGCCAAAACACAGGCCAAAACACAGGCCAAAACACAGGCCAAAACACAGGCCAAAACACAGGCCAAAACACAGGCCAAAACCAGGCCAAAACACAGGCCAAAACCAGGCCAAAATTAGGCCAAAACCAGGCCAAAACCAGGCCAAAACACAGGCCAAAACACAGGCCAAACCCAGGCCACAACACAGGCCAAAACACAGGCCAAAACACAGGCCAAAACCAGACCAAAACCAGGCCAAAACACAGGCCAAATCACAGGCCAAAACACAGGCCAAAACCAGGCCAAAACACAGGCCAAAACCAGGCCAAAGCCAGGCCAAAACACAGGCCAAAACCAGGCCAAACCCAGGCCACAACACAGGCCAAAACACAGGCCACAACACAGGCCAAAACACAGGCCACAACACAGGCCAAAACCAGGCCAAAACACAGGCCAAAACCAGGCCAAAACCAGGCCAAAACACAGGCCAAAACCAGGCCAAACCCAGGCCACAACACAGGCCAAAACACAGGCCACAACACAGGCCAAAACACAGGCCACAACACAGGCCAAAACACAGGCCAAACCCAGGCCACAACACGGGCCAAAACACAGGCCAAAACACAGGCCAAAACCAGGCCAAAATTAGGCCAAAACACAGGCCGAAACACAGGCCAAAACACAGGCCAAAACCAGGCCAAAACCAGGCCTAAACACAGGCCGAAACACAGGCCAAAACACAGGCCAAAACCAGGCCAAAACCAGGCCAAAATTAGGCCAAAACTACAGGCCAAAACCAGGCCAAAACCAGACTTAAACACAGGCCAAAACAGGCCAAAACACAAGCCAAAACCAGGCCAAAACCAGGCCAAAACACAGGCCAAAACCAGGCCAAAACACAGGCCAAAACCAGGCCAAAACCAGGCCAAAACACAGGCCAAAATTAGGCCAAAACACAGGCCAAAACCAGGCCAAAACCAGGCCAAAACACAGGCCAAGACACAGGCCAAAACCAGGCCAAAACACAGGCCAAAACCAGGCCAAAATTAGGCTAAAACACAGGCCAAAACACAGGCAAAAACCAGGCCAAAACACAGGCCAAAACCAGGCCAAAACCAGGCCAAAACCAGGCCAAAATTAGGCCAAAACACAGGCCAAAACACAGGCCAAAACCAGTCCAAAACCAGGCCAAAACACAGGCCAAAACACAGGCCAAAACACAGGCCAAAACCAGGCCAAAATTAGGCTAAAACACAGGCCAAAACACAGGCAAAAACCAGGCCAAAACACAGGCCAAAACCAGGCCAAAACCAGGCCAAAACCAGGCCAAAATTAGGCCAAAACACAGGCCAAAACACAGGCCAAAACCAGTCCAAAACCAGGCCAAAACACAGGCCAAAACACAGGCCAAAACCAGGCCAAAATTAGGCCAAAACTACAGGCCAAAACCAGGCCAAAACACAGGCCAAAACACAGGCCAAAACACAGGCTAAAACCAGACCAAAACACAGGCCAAAACAGGCCAAAACCAGACCTAAACACAGGCCAAAACAGGCCAAAACACAGAACAAAACCAGGCCAAAACACAGGCCAAAACCAGGCCAAAACCAGGCCAAAACACAGGCCGAAACACAGGCCAAAACACAGGCCGAAACACAGGCCAAAACACAGGCCAAAACCAGGCCAAAATCAGGCCAAAATTAGGCCAAAACACAGGCCAAAACCAGGCCAAAACACAGGCCAAAACACAGGCCAAAACACAGGCCAAAACCAGGCCAAAACACAGGCCAAAACCAGGCCAAAACACAGGCCGAAACACAGGCCAAAACACAGTCCAAAACCAGGCCAAAACTAGGCCAAAATTAGGCCAAAACACAGGCCGAAACACAGGCCAAAACACACGCCGAAACACAGGCCAAAACCAGACCTAAACACAGGCCAAAACAGGCCAAAACACAGAACAAAACCAGGCCAAAACCAGGCCAAAACACAGGCCAGAACCAGGCCAAAACACAGGCCAAAACCAGGCCAAAATTAGGCCAAAACACAGGCCAAAACACAGGCCAAAACACAGGCCAAACCCAGGCCAAAACACAGGCCAAAAAACAGGCCAAAACACAGGCCAAAACCAGGCCAAAATTAGGCCAAAACCAGGCCAAAACACAGGCCAAAACACAGGCCAAACCCAGGCAACAACACAGGCCAAAACCAGACCAAAACCAGGCCAAAACACAGGCCAAATCACAGGCCAAAACACAGGCCAAAACCAGGCCAAAACACAGGCCAAAACCAGGCCAAAACCAGGCCAAAACACAGGCCAAAACCAGGCCAAACCCAGGCCACAACACAGGCCAAAACACAGGCCACAACACAGGCCAAAACACAGGCCAACCCCAGGCCACAACACAGGCCAAAACACAGGCCAAAACACAGGCCAAAACCAGGCCAAAATTAGGCCAAAACACAGGCCGAAACACAGGCCAAACCCAGGCCACAACACAGGCCAAAACACAGGCCAAAACACAGGCCAAAACACAGGCCAAACCCAGGCCACAACACAGGCCAAAACACAGGCCAAAACCAGACCAAAATTAGGCCAAAACTACAGGCCAAAACCAGGCCAAAACACAGGCCAAAACACAGGCCAAAACCAGGCCAAAACACAGGCCAAAACCAGGCCAAAACACAGGCCAAAACCAGACCAAAACACAGGCCAAAACAGGCAAAACCAGACCTCAACACAGGCCAAAACAGGCCAAAACACAGAACAAAACCAGGCCAAAACCAGGCCAAAACACAGGCCAAAACCAGGCCAAAATTAGGCCAAAACACAGGCCAAAACCAGGCCAAAACACAGGCCAAAACACAGCCCAAAACACAGGCCAAACCCAGGCCAAAACACAGGCCAAAACACAGGCCAAAACCAGGCCAAAACCAGGCCATAATTAGGCCAAAACCAGGCCAAAACCAGGCCAAAACACAGGCCAAAACACAGGCCAAACCCAGGCCACAACACAGGCCAAAACACAGGCCAAAACACAGGCCAAAACCAGGCCAAAACACAGGCCAAAACACAGGCCAAACCCAGGCCACAACACAGGCCAAAACACAGGCCAAAACCAGACCAAAACCAGGCCAAAACACAGGCCAAATCACAGGCCAAAACACAGGCCAAAACCAGGTCAAAACACAGGCCAAAACCAGGCCAAAACACAGGCCAAAACCAGGCCAAACCCAGGCCACAACACAGGCCAAAACACAGGCCACAACACAGGCAGAAACCAGACCAAAACCAGGCCAAAACCAGACCAAAACTCAGGCCAAAACAGGCCAAAACCAGGCCAAAACACAGGCCAAAACACAGGCCAAAACCAGGCCAAAACACAGGCCAAAACCAGGCCAAAACACAGGCCAAAACGAGGCCATAATTAGGCCAAAACCAGGCCAAAACCAGGCCAAAACACAGGCCAAAACACAGGCCAAACCCAGGCCACAACACAGGCCAAAACACAGGCCAAAACACAGGCCAAAACCAGGCCAAAACCAGGCCAAAACACAGGCCAAAACACAGGCCAAACCCAGGCCAAAACACAGGCCAAAACCAGACCAAAACCAGGCCAAAACACAGGCCAAATCACAGGCCAAAACACAGGCCAAAACCAGGTCAAAACACAGGCCAAAACCAGGCCAAAACACAGGCCAAAACACAGGCCAAAACCAGGCCAAAACACAGGCCAAAACCAGGCCATAATTAGGCCAAAACCAGGCCAAAACCAGTCCAAAACACAGGCCAAAACACAGGCCAAACCCAGGCCACAACACAGGCCAAAACACAGGCCAAAACCAGGCCAAAACCAGGCCAAAACACAGGCCAAAACACAGGCCAAACCCAGGCCACAACACAGGCCAAAACACAGGCCAAAACCAGACCAAAACCAGGCCAAAACACAGGCCAAATCACAGGCCAAAACACAGGCCAAAACCAGGTCAAAACACAGGCCAAAACCAGGCCAAAACACAGGCCAAAACCAGGCCAAACCCAGGCCACAACACAGGCCAAAACACAGGCCACAACACAGGCCAAACCCAGGCCACAACACAGAACAAAACCAGGCCAAAACCAGGCCAAAACCAGGCCAAAACACAGGCCAAAACCAGGCCAAAATTAGGCCAAAACACAGGCCAAAACCAGGCCAAAACACAGGCCAAAACACAGCCCAAAACACAGGCCAAACCCAGGCCAATACCAGACCAAAACCAGGCCAAAACACAGGCCAAATCACAGGCCAAAACACAGGCCAAAACCAGGCCAAAACCAGACCAAAACGAGGCCAAAACCAGGCCAAAACCAGGCCAAAACACAGGCCAAAACACAGGCCAAAACACAGGCCAAAACCAGGCCAAAACACAGGCCAAAACACAGGCCAAAACCAGGCCAAAACCAGGCCAAAACACAGGCCAAAACACAGGCCAAAACCAGGCCAAAACCAGGCCAAAATTAGGCCAAAACACAGGCCAAAACCAGGCCAAAACACAGGCCAAAACACAGGCCAAAACACAGGCCAAAGCCAGACCACAACCAGGCCAAAACACAGGCCAAAATCAGACCAAAACCAGACCAAAACCAGGCCAAAACACAGGCCGAAACCAGACCAAAACACAGGCCAAAACAGGCCAAAACACAGGCCAAAACACAGGCCAAAACACAGGCCAAAACCAGGCCAAAACACAGGCCAAAACACAGGCCAAAACCAGGCCAAAACCAGGCCAAAACACAGGCCAAATCACAGACCAAAATTAGGCCGAAACTACAGGCCAAAACCAGGCCAAAACACAGGCCAAAACACAGGCCACAACACAGGCCAAACACAGGCCACAACACAGGCCAAAACACAGGCCAAAACCAGACCAAACCCAGATCACAACACAGGCCAAAACACAGGCCAAAACACAGGCCAAAACACAGGCCAAACCCAGGCCACAACACAGGCCAAAACACAGGCCAAAACCAGACCAAAATTAGGCCAAAACTACAGGCCAAAACCAGGCCAAAACACAGGCCAAAACACAGGCCAAAACCAGGCCAAAACACAGGCCAAAACCAGGCCAACACACAGGCCAAAACCAGACCAAAACACAGGCCAAAACAGGCAAAACCAGACCTCAACACAGGCCAAAACAGGCCAAAACACAGAACAAAACCAGGCCAAAACCAGGCCAAAACACAGGCCAAAACCAGACCTCAACACAGGCCAAAACAGGCCAAAACACAGAACAAAACCAGGCCAAAACCAGGCCAAAACACAGGCCAAAACCAGGCCAAACCCAGGCCACAACACAGGCCAAAACACAGGCCACAACACAGGCCAAACACAGGCCACAACACAGGCCAAAACACAGGCCAAAACCAGACCAAAACCAGACCAAAACCAGGCCAAAACACAGGCCAAATCACATGCCAAAACACAGGCCAAAACCAGGCCAAAACCAGACCAAAACACAGGCCAAAACACAGGCCAAAACACAGGCCAAAACACAGGCCAAACCCAGGCCAAAACACAGGCCAAAAAACAGGCCAAAACACAGGCCAAAACCAGGCCAAAATTAGGCCAAAACCAGGCCAAAACACAGGCCAAACCCAGGCCACAACACAGGCCAAAACACAGGCCAAAACACAGGCCAAAACCAGACCAAAACCAGGCCAAAACACAGGCCAAATCACAGGCCAAAACACAGGCCAAAACCAGGCCAAAACAGGCAAAACCAGACCTCAAAACAGGCCAAAACACAGAACAAAACCAGGCCAAAACCAGGCCAAAACACAGCCCAAAACACAGGCCAAACCCAGGCCAAAACACAGGCCAAAACACAGGCCAAAACACAGGCCAAACACAGGCCAAAACACAGGCCGAAACACAGGCCAAAACCAGACCTAAACACAGGCCAAAACAAGCCAAAACACAGAACAAAACCAGGCCAAAATTAGGCCAAAACCAGGCCAAAACACAGGCCAAATCACAGGCCAAAACACAGGCCAAAACCAGGTCAAAACACAGGCCAAAACCAGACCAAAACACAGGCCAAAACCAGGCCAAAACACAGGCCAAAACCAGGCCAAAACACAGGCCAAATCCAGGCCAAAATTAGGCCAAAACCAGGCCAAAACACAGGCCAAACCCAGGCCACAACACAGGCCAAAACACAGGCCAAAACACAGGCCAAAACCAGGCCAAAACCAGACCAAAACGAGGCCACAACCAGGCCAAAACACAGGCCAAAACCAGGCCAAAACACAGGCCAAAACCAGGCCAAAATTAGGCCAAAACCAGGCCAAAACACAGGCCAAATCACAGGCCAAAACACAGGCCAAAACCAGGTCAAAACACAGGCCAAAACCAGACCAAAACACAGGCCAAAACCAGGCCAAAACACAGGCCAAAACCAGGCCAAAACACAGGCCAAAACCAGACCAAAACACAGGCCAAAACAGGCAAAACCAGACCTCAAAACAGGCCAAAACACAGAACAAAACCAGGCCAAAACCAGGCCAAAACACAGCCCAAAACACAGGCCAAACACAGGCCAAAACACAGGCCAAAACACAGGCCAAACCCAGGCCACAACACAGGCCAAAACACAGGCCAAAACACAGGCCAAAACCAGGCCAAAACACAGGCCAAAACACAGGCCAAACCCAGGCCACAACACAGGCCAAAACACAGGCCAAAACACAGGCCAAAACCAGGCCAAATCACAGGCCAAAACACAGGCCAAAACCAGGCCAAAACACAGGCCAAAACCAGGCCAAACCCAGGCCACAACACAGGCCAAAACACAGGCCACAACACAGGCCAAACACAGGCCACAACACAGGCCAAAACCAGACCAAAACCAGACCAAAACCAGGCCAAAACACAGGCCAAAACACAGGCCAAACCCAGGCCACAACACAGGCCAAAACACAGGCCAAAACCAGACCAAAATTAGGCCAAAACTACAGGCCAAAACCAGGCCAAAACACAGGCCAAAACACAGGCCACAACACAGGCCAAACACAGGCCACAACACAGGCCAAAACACAGGCCAAAACCAGACCAAACCCAGATCACAACACAGGCCAAAACACAGGCCAAAACACAGGCCAAAACACAGGCCAAACCCAGGCCACAACACAGGCCAAAACACAGGCCAAAACCAGACCAAAATTAGGCCAAAACTACAGGCCAAAACCAGGCCAAAACACAGGCCAAAACACAGGCCAAAACCAGGCCAAAACACAGGCCAAAACCAGGCCAACACACAGGCCAAAACCAGACCAAAACACAGGCCAAAACAGGCAAAACCAGACCTCAACACAGGCCAAAACAGGCCAAAACACAGAACAAAACCAGGCCAAAACCAGGCCAAAACACAGGCCAAAACCAGACCTCAACACAGGCCAAAACAGGCCAAAACACAGAACAAAACCAGGCCAAAACCAGGCCAAAACACAGGCCAAAACCAGGCCAAACCCAGGCCACAACACAGGCCAAAACACAGGCCACAACACAGGCCAAACACAGGCCACAACACAGGCCAAAACACAGGCCAAAACCAGACCAAAACCAGACCAAAACCAGGCCAAAACACAGGCCAAATCACATGCCAAAACACAGGCCAAAACCAGGCCAAAACCAGACCAAAACACAGGCCAAAACACAGGCCAAAACACAGGCCAAAACACAGGCCAAACCCAGGCCAAAACACAGGCCAAAAACAGGCCAAAACACAGGCCAAAACCAGGCCAAAATTATGCCAAAACCAGGCCAAAACACAGGCCAAACCCAGGCCACAACACAGGCCAAAACACAGGCCAAAACACAGGCCAAAACCAGACCAAAACCAGGCCAAAACACAGGCCAAATCACAGGCCAAAACACAGGCCAAAACCAGGCCAAAACAGGCAAAACCAGACCTCAAAACAGGCCAAAACACAGAACAAAACCAGGCCAAAACCAGGCCAAAACACAGGCCAAACCCAGGCCAAAACACAGGCCAAAACACAGGCCAAAACACAGGCCAAACACAGGCCAAAACACAGGCCGAAACACAGGCCAAAACCAGACCTAAACACAGGCCAAAACAAGCCAAAACACAGAACAAAACCAGGCCAAAATTAGGCCAAAACCAGGCCAAAACACAGGCCAAATCACAGGCCAAAACACAGGCCAAAACCAGGTCAAAACACAGGCCAAAACCAGACCAAAACACAGGCCAAAACCAGGCCAAAACACAGGCCAAAACCAGGCCAAAACACAGGCCAAATCCAGGCCAAAATTAGGCCAAAACCAGGCCAAAACACAGGCCAAACCCAGGCCACAACACAGGCCAAAACACAGGCCAAAACACAGGCGAAAACCAGACCAAAACACAGGCCAAAACAGGCAAAACCAGACCTCAAAACAGGCCAAAACACAGAACAAAACCAGGCCAAAACACAGCCCAAAACACAGGCCAAACCCAGACCAAAACACAGGCCAAAACACAGGCCAAACCCAGGCCACAACACAGGCCAAAACACAGGCCAAAACACAGGCCAAAACCAGGCCAAAACACAGGCCAAAACACAGGCCAAACCCAGGCCAAAACACAGGCCAAAACCAGACCAAAACCAGGCCAAAACACAGGCCAAATCACAGGCCAAAACACAGGCCAAAACCAGGCCAAAACACAGGCCAAAACCAGGCCAAACCCAGGCCACAACACAGGCCAAAACACAGGCCACAACACAGGCCAAACACAGGCCACAACACAGGCCAAAACACAGGCCAAAACCAGACCAAAACCAGACCAAAACCAGGCCAAAACACAGGCCAAATCACATGCCAAAACACAGGCCAAAACCAGGCCAAAACCAGACCAAAACACAGGCCAAAACACAGGCCAAAACACAGGCCAAAACACAGGCCAAACCCAGGCCAAAACACAGGCCAAAAAACAGGCCAAAACACAGGCCAAAACCAGACCAAAACCAGGCCAAAACCAGGCCAAAACACAGGCCAAAACACAGGCCAAGACACAGGCCAAAACCAGGCTAAAACACAGGCCAAAACCAGGCCAAAATTAGGCTAAAACACAGGCCAAAACACAGGCCAAAACCGGGCCAAAATTAGGCCAAAACACAGGCCGAAACACAGGCCAAAACACAGGCCAAAACCAGGCCAAAACCAGGCCAAAACACAGGCCAAAACCAGGCCAAAACACAGACCAAAACACAGGCCAAACCCAGGCCACAACACAGGCCAAAACACAGGCCAAAACACAGGCCAAAACCAGACCAAAACCAGGCCAAAACACAGGCCAAATCACAGGCCAAAACACAGGCCAAAACCAGGCCAAAACACAGGCCAAAACCAGGCCAAAACACAGGCCAAACCCAGGCCAAAACCAGGCCAAAACACAGGCCAAAACACAGGCCAAAACACAGGCCAAAACACAGGCCAAAACCAGACCAAAACCAGACCAAAACACAGGCCAAAACCAGACCAAAACCAGACCAAAACACAGGCTAAAACCAGACCAAAACCAGGCCAAAACACAGGCCAAAACACAGGCCAAAATCAGACCAAAACCAGACCAAAACACAGGCCAAAACCAGACCAAAACCAGACCAAAACCAGGCCAAAACACAGGCCCAAACCAGACCAAAACCAGACCAAAACACAGGCCAAAACCAGGCCAAAACACAGGCCAAAGCCAGACCAAAACCAGGCCAAAACCAGACCAAAACCAGGCCAAAAAAGATAAATATAGTGGTGTAACTAGGAGCAGGTAATCACAGTGGAGGGAAAGACACAAGATCAGGAAGTCAAATCCGAAACAGACAGGGGCATGGCACTTCACAATAAGACACAGGAAATGAAATACACTACATAAACAGACTGACTAACACAGAACACGAGGTTGGGACATGACAGCTTCTGGAGTGTATTATAAAAGTATTATTTTATCTTCTGTCCCACTTCCCAGGCTTTAATGGGTTCATTGCATGATGCTGTAGAGGGGTGCTCACACTTTTTCAGCACGCGAGCTACTTATAAAATGACCAAGTCAAAATGATCTACCCACTACAAAAATGCAAAACATATATTTATTTACAAATATATTAAGGATTCTTTAAATGTACAATGTATGTTGATGTACCTTCAAACCATAATACTGCACAACACATAAACATAATTAACTATGTACAGTGCTTTAATTGGACCAAAAGAGTTGCCGGTACTCTATTATAGCCTATATTTATTTTTCGATGACTCCCCTCATCCCCTGAGGTAACAACTATATTGAAGGGGTTTTATATACAGCAGTCAACAGACGACCTCAAAAAACTAATTTTATTAGTTTGTGGATTTGCTTGAGCTAAAAAGAGCTACTAAACATAAATTAAATGTGCAAAGGGGTATTTAATTTGGTACAAAACGTACATAAAATAAATTATAAAACATAACATAACCATAGAACAGTAGCTGGGGTGTCGGCCATCGAGTCATCTGATTCTGACCGTGTTCTTTTAGTACTCAGAGTCTGAAGCCAGGAGAGCATATTAAGTGTGGTTCACTGTATTTGTATTTTTACCGAGCCGAGTGTTTCACACACCCTCTCTGGACACGCTGAGTTGTTGACACTGACAGTAGCAAAAGCGAGGCATGCGCTTTTCACTTGTAAAACTCAAGGGTGTATGGGTAATGGCAAGGCAAGGCAAGGCAATTTTATTTATATAGCACAATTCATACACTGGGTAACTCAAAGTGCTTTACAGGAATAAAAGACAATTTACAAGATTTATATTAAGAAGCATAAGAAAAAAAATAAAAACATTTTAAAAAGAAGAGTGCAGATAAAAGAAAAAACAAACACTTTAGGTTGTAGTGTAGGCGGAGCTAAAGAGGAAGCTTTTTAACCTCCCCTTGAACATTGTTAAAGTTGAGGCTGTTCCAGGTTTTTGCTGCATGAAACTTAAACGCTGCTTCACCCTGTTTAGTTCTAACTCTGGGCACGAGCAGAAGGCCTGTCCCAGATGTTCTCAGAGTCCGAGGAGGTTCATAAGTAACTAGCATGTCAGAGATATATTCTGGTGCTAAACCATTTAGAGACTTGTAAACCAGCAGTGCTGTTTTAAAGTCTATTCTCTGAGCAACAGGAAGCCAGTGCAGGGATTTTAAAACTGGCTTGATGTGGTTGTACTTCCTGGTTTTGGTTAGAACCCGAGCAGCCGCGTTCTGAATAAGCTGCAGCTGTCTTAACCCTCGTTTTGAGAGACCAGTGAGCAGGCCGTTACAGTAATCTAACCTGCTGGAGATAAAAGCATGGATAAGTTTCTCTAAGTCTGGTTGAGACATCATCCCTTTGACTCTGGAAATGTTTTTAAGGTGATAAAATGCAGATGATGTAATTGACTTAATGTGACTGTGGAAATTCAAGTCTGAGTCTCTAACCAGGTTAGAAATCTAGGGGTCATCATGACCCCTAGATTTCTAACCTGGTTTTTAGATTTTAGAGAAAGAGACGAGAGGTGACTGCTGACACTTTCTCTTTGTTTCTGTCCCAAAGATGATTAGTTCAGTCTTGTTTCTGTTCAGTTGGCGAAAATTATTTTGCATCCACATGTCAATCTGTTCGATGCAGTGACACAGTGAATGGATTGGTCCATTTTCACCTGCTGTGAGTGAAATGTAAATCTGAGTGTCATCTGCATAATTATGGTAGGATACGCCACAGCTGCGTATTAACTGGCCTAAAGGAAGCATGTAGAGATTGAATAATAGAGGTCCCAAGATAGACCCCTGTGGAACCCCACATGTCAGGGCCATTTGGTCTGATACACAGTTACCAACCGAAACAAAGTACTTCCTGTCTTCAAGATAGGACTGAAACCATTTAAGGGCAGTTCCAGTGATACCTATCCATTCCTCTAATCTTTGTGTCAGGATTTCATGGTCCACTGTATCAAACGCAGCACTCAAGTCCAACAGAACTAAGACAGAGACTTTGCCTGCGTCAGTGCTCATGTCATTTGTGACTTTGATAAGTGCAGTCTCAGTCTGTGATGGGGCCTGAATCCTGACTGAAAAGGATCAAAGCAGTTGTTAAGTAATAGAAAGTCATTAAGTTGTTGATATACAACATTTTCGATGACTTTCCCTAAAAATGGCAGGTTTGATATGGGCCGATAGTTGTTGAGCACTGTAGCATCAAGACTGCTCTTCTTTAGGAGAGGCTTAATGACAGCAGTTTTTAAGGCCCTTGGAAATGTTCCAGACTGTAAGGAATTATTGACTATATTAGTGAGTTGTGGTAACAAACTGCTTAGTACTGATTTTAGAAATCTAGTGGGTAAAACATCGAGGCAGCAGGTGGATGAACTCAGGCTGGAGACAGTTTTTTTCAATTATTCTGTCATTAATGGGTGCAAAATGTCTTAAACCAACAAAGTGCCTCCTAGGTGGCTGCAGTGTTGTTTTATGTCCTTTGGACTGTATCGCATGTTTAATGCCTTGAACCTTGTCGTTGAAAAACAATGCAAACTCATTGCATTTAGTGGTGGAAACTAATTCTGGTGGAAATGGAGCTGGAGGGTTTGTTAATCTGTTCACTGTAGCAAACAGGACACGCAGGTTGTTACTATTGTTGTTGATGATCTCTGAGAAGAATATTTCTCTTTCTTTTTGCAAAGTTTGATTGAAAACATGCAAATTTTCTTTGTATACCTCATAATTGTATTAAGAGTTTCGATTTACGCCATTTTCTTTCGGCTTTTCGGCATTCCCTTTTCTGTGCCCTGACAGAGTGAGCATTGCTCCATGAAGCCTTCTGCCTCGTCCTGATCACTTTAACCTTAACAGGAGCAATGGTGTCCATAACATTTAAAACACCTGAAGTATAACAATTCAACAAATCATCAACTTGACCTGATGAGGCATTTTCAAACCTGATTGCCTACATAAACTGTGTCCTGGTGTTATCGTTAATGTATCTCTTTTTTACAACAGTAGGTCCAACAGCAACTTTTGGAATTATGGACAGATGAAAAAAGACACATGAATGATCAGATAGAGCAACATCAATCACAGTGACATCTGAAATATGAACACCTTTAGTAATGACCAGGTCCAGAGTGTGACCTCTGTTATGGGTCGGCTCATTAACATGCTGACAAAGACCAAAAGTATCAAGAATAGTAGAAAGTTCTTTGGCATTTCTGTCACAAACATTATCCACATGCACATTAAAATCACCAGATATGACTATTTGTTCAAATTCTGTGCAAATAACCGAAAGCATTTCAGTAAACTCATTAATAAAATCATGACATTGTTGGGGTGGTTTGTAAAGAACTACATATAAAATAGATGGAGAAAACCTCAACTCCATTTTGAATGACACATACTCAAATGATGAAAACTCTCCAAGTGATAGCTTCTGGATAAGAATATTATCCCTAAGAAAGGCACATACACCACCACCCTTTTTGTTTTCCCGTATTTTGGATAAAAATGTGAAATTCGATGGGGTGGATTCAATAAGGACCACATTTCCAGTCCTGCTGTCTAACCATGTTTCTGTTAAAAACATAAAATCAAGCTTATTTGAAGTTATAAAATCATTAATTAAAAAAGATTTGTTTCCCAAAGACCTGACATTGAACACTGCAAGTTTTAAGTCTGTTTGAGCAGGACCTGACTTTATCTGTTTGCAGGGGATTTAATGTAGTCTCTGCTCTCGGTGGGACGAATTAGGAATCGTGCATTGTGGAGGGCGCTCTGGAAAGCGGCAGCGCAGGCTTAAAACAGATGTCCGGTACGCTAAAGGCACGTTCTGGAAGCACGGTGAAGTGGCGGTACTGAGTACCAGTGCGTACTGGCCCACTTAAAGCACTGACTATGTATAATTTTTTTCATTACCTGAGTTTACGCTGATGACTTGCACTGAATTGAATCAGCCAGAGATGCAAAGTCCGGACAGTAGCTGCTGACAGATGAGGCAAATGCACTTTGAAAACGTCATCGCAAAAACAAGTCCTCCTCCCATTCCGTATGAAAGCGATAGGTATTTGTCTTCTTACTTGGTCCAGTTCCCTCACTCATTTTTATACCCTTTCTTAAGTTTAAGAGAAAGTTTAAAAGTTGGAGGTAAGTCGCTAAAGCGTTTTGCTGCACTTAGTGCCGTTGTTTGCGCATGCGCAGTGACCTAAGCGTCAGAAAAATTCAGATTTCATCCGACTGGCTTTTTTTTTTTAATGTTATGCGATCTACCAAAACTACCTCGCGATCGACCAGTAGATTGCGATCTACCCCTGATGTAGATTGTAGAACACAATACAAATGGCATGCATTTATATGGCACTTTGTTTCTACCCCACCTGGGCACCCAAAGTGCTTTACATTAAGCTCCATTCACTCCATTCACCCACACAAGCACTCACACAGTCACACTGTGGTGGTGGTAAGCTACTTCTGTAGCCACAGCTGCCCTGGGGCAAACTGAGGCAGAGACAGGCTACCATACACACAGCGCCTCTCTAACCACCACCAAACGCACCACAATTCCACACATTCATACACCAGTGAAGGACCCAAGGACACAAAAACAGTTTAAACTGGGTGGAGGAGTTAGGCAACACGCTTTACATTTACATTACATTTAGTCATTTAGCAGATGCTTTTATCCAAAGCGACTTACAAGTGAGGAAAACAATGGAAGTAATTTTAACAACACAAGGTACAAAAAGCATAAGTGCACAAAAAACTAGTCAGTTTAAACCCAGCGCAGTTTACAAAGCTAAGGATAAGAGAAATTTTTTACTTTTTTTTTTTTTTTTGAAGAAAGGAATCGATAGAAAGGAAGTAGGACTCAGTGTTTGTCAGTCAGGTGTTGATGGAAGAGATGTGTTTTCAGGCGTTTTTTAAAGATGGCTACAGAATCTGCTGATCTTGTAGCAGCAGTAGATCATTCCACCAATGTGGAACAGAGCCAGAGAAGGTACGTGAGAGTGACTTTTTTACCTTTTTGGGACGGTACCACCAGACGTTGTTCATTTTTAGAGCGCAGGGATCTGGTAGGAACGTAGGTCTGTATTAGTGAGTGAAGATATGAGGGTTGTGATATGGGATATGAGCTTTACCTCCTGAGCCACTGTGCCCCAGTAATTGCTTCTTTGTACCATTGTACAGTATATTAATTTTATAGACCCAGCACACCTCAGAACACACAAGTCATGTTTCCAGTCCCTCAGCTGTCCTTTCAGACCAATCTCATATGTCTGTGGCAATGTAAACCCCTGTTTGTGTGAGAGGAAGCATAACTCTGTAAATTCATTCATAATGTTTTTAGCAAAATATTCAACAGAAAATTGTCTAAATGGAGACACTCTAAAGTGTGTCTGTGGCCTGTGTGTTTGCTGTAGACTCTTTGGCCTAAAGGACATCATCGTACCTGGAAACTGCTCTACCCCGTACGTCCTCAGCCTTAACCCCAATCATGACTGGCCTGTTTATGCCAACCCAGGGGTCCTGTTCCTCCTGTACGTCACCACAGCAATCGTTCTGAAGACGGGATCCATCAGAACACCCAATAAGGTAGGTCTTATATCGGGTCCAAACACTTAATAAATTAACAAAATACACTTTGTTTTTTAATTTTCAAAGAATATAAAGACTCCAAACTCACATGGACTGATGATTCCTGCAGATCTGAATTTTTTAGGACTAGTTTATCATGATCAGCACCCAAGTGACCTCTGACCTCTGTTGCAGCTGTTGTGCATTAAATCTATTGTCATTAGTCATATGATTCGTTCAGTCGTAAATGAATGGCAGATATACTATTTGTGGGTACTTTAAGTCCCTTACAGTTACTGTCATTAGGTAAAAAAAACAAATATAATCCCAAGACAAACAGGTCTTAGGTGACGGGCCAGACAAAGAGCAGTTCAGAACCCTTTATGGAAATGAAGAAAAATCGAGGACCGTGACGTTGCCCGGTATGACGCAAACGGGGCCCCACCCTGGAGCCAGACCCAGGGTTGGGGCTCGTATGCGAGCACCTGGTGGCCGGGTCTTTCCTCACGGGACCCGCCCGGGCTCAGCCCGAAGGAGCGACGTGGGACCGACCTCCCGTGGGCCCACCACCTGCGGGAGGAACCGTAAGGGGCCGGTGCAAAGTGGATTGGGTGGCAGTCGAAGCCGGAGGCCTCGACGACCCAATCCCCCGGACTCGGAATCTGGCGCTAGGGACATGGAATGTCACCTCGCTGGTGGGTAAGGAGCCTGAGCTTGTGCGGGAGGTTGAGAGATACCGACTAGAGATAGTCGGGCTCACCTCCATGCACAGCTTGGGCTCTGGAACCCAAATCCATAAGAGAGGCTGGACTCTCCACTACTCTGGAGTTGCCTGTGGTGAGAGGCGGCGGGCTGGTGTGGGCTTGCTCATAGCCCCCCAGCTTAGCCGCCATGTGTTGGAGTTCACCCCGGTGAACGAGAGGGTCACGTCTCTGCGCCTTCGGGTCGGGGATAGGTCTCTCACTGTTGTTTGTGTTTACGGGCCAAATGGCAGTGCAGAGTACCCGGGCTTCTTGGAGTCTCTGGGAGGGGTGCTGGAAAGTGCTCCGACCGGGGACTCCGTCGTTCAACTGGGGGACTTCAACGCTCACGTGAGCAGCGACAGTGACACCTGGAGGGGCGTGATTGGGAGGAACGGCCCCCCGGATCTGAACCCGAGCGGTGTTCTGTTATTGGACTTCTGTGCTAGTCACAGTTTGTCCATAACGAACACCATGTTCAAGCATAAGGGTGTCCATCAGTGCACGTGGCACCAGGACACCCTAGGCCGGAGGTCGATGATCGACTTTGTAGTTGTTTCATCTGACCTCCGGCCGTATGTCTTGGACACTCGGGGGAAGAGAGGGGCGGAGCTGTGAACTGATCACCACCTGGTGGTGAATTGGATCCGATGGCGGGAGAGAAAGCTGGACAGACTCGGCAAGCCCAAACATACTGAGAGGGTCTGTTGGGAACGTTTGGCTGAGTCCCCTGTCAGAAAGATCTTCAACTCCTACCTCCGGCAGAGCTTCGACCAGATCCCGAGGGAGGTTGGAGACATTGAGTCCAAGTGGACCATGTTTTCCACCTCCATTGTCTACGCGGCCACTCAGAGCTGTGGCCGCAAAGTCACCGGTGACTGTCGTGGCGGCAATCACCGAAAGCAAGGGATGGCGTCAAGCTGAAGAAGGAGACCTATCGAGCCTGGCTGGCTTGTGGGTCTCCTGAGGAAGTTGATGGGTACCGGCAGGCCAAACGGGTTGCAGCCCGGGTGGTTGTGTCTGCAACATCGCGTGGCTTTGGGGACAGTACCTCTGGACTGGCAGACCGGGGTGGTGGTCCCTCTTTTCAACAAAGGAGACCGTAGGGTGTGTTCCAACTACAGAGGGATCACACTCCTCAGCCTCCCCGGGAATGTCTATGCCAGGGTACTGGAGAGGAGAATGCGGCCGATAGTTGAACCTCGGATTCAGGAGGAACAATGCGGTTTTCGTCCCGGTCGTGGAACACTCGACCAGCTCTATACCCTCTCCAGGGTGCTGGAGGGTTTATGGGAGTTTGCCCAACCAGTCCACATGTGTTTTGTGGATCTGGAGAAGGCATTCGACTGTGTCCCTTGTTGCGCCCTGTGGGGGGTGCTCTGGGAGTATGCGGTCCGGGGCCCTTTGCTAAGGGCTGTTCGGTCCCTGTACGACCGGAGCAGGAGCTTGGTTCATTGCCGGCAGTAAGTCAGACCTGTTCCCAGTGCATGTTGGACTATGTCAGGGCTGCCCTTTGTCATCGGTCCTGTTCATTATCTTTATGGACAGGATTTCTAGGCGCAGCCAGGGGCCGGAGGGAGTCTGGTTTGGGGACCACAGGATCTCATCTCTGCTTTTTGCAGATGATGTTGTCCTGTTGGCTCCATCAAGCCAGGACCTTCAGTGTGCACTGGGACGGTTTGCAGCCGAGTGTGAAGCAGCTGGGATGAGGATCAGCACCTCCAAGTCTGACACCATGGTTCTCAGTCGGAAAAGGGTGGCTTGTGCCCTTTAGGTTGGTGGAGAGATCCTGCCTCAAGTGGAGGAGTTCAAGGATCTTGGGGTCTTGGTCACGAGTGAGGAAAGGAGATTGACAGACGGATTGGTGCAGCTTCTGCAGTAATGCGGTCGATGTACCAGTCTGTCGTGGTAAAGAAAGAGCTGAGCTGCAAGGCAAAGCTCTCAATTTACCAGTCAATCTACGTTCCTACTCTCATGAGCTTTGGGTCAAGACCGAAAAACCGTCCGAAACAAGATCCCGGATTCAAGTGGCCGAAATGAGCTTACTCCACAGGGTGGTGGGGCGCTCCCTTAGAGAGAGGGTGAGGCGCTCTGTCACTCGGGAGGAGCTCAAAGTAGAGCCGCTGCTCCTCCACATCGAGAGAAGCCAGCTGAGGTGGCTCAGGCATCTGTTTCGGATGCCTCCTGGACGCCTTCCTAGGGAGGTGTTCCGCGCGTGTCCCACCGGGAGGAGACCCCGGGGAAGACCTAGGACACGAGGGACTATGTCTAGAGCTGGAGTAAGTGTCTGGGGAGGGGGTCTGGGCGTCTCTGCTTAGACTGCTGCCCCCGCGACCTGGCCCCAGATAAGCGGTAGAAGATGGATGGATGAATGGATGAAAAAATTAATATGTAACAGAAAACAATGTAGAAATGTAGTGAAGTAGAAAGCACATGTACTTTAATTTGTTTAAATGAGCACTGTGGCATTGCTTACCAATGTAAAAAGCCCTAGGTGAAAGTGGCCTTACGCTTTGGACCCCTCTGTATGTAGTAAATCCTTCAGTAAACAGGTACTGTTTGTGTTAAACAGGTGGGAGAAGAGAAGACGGATAAAGGGACAATGTCAAATGAGGAAGAAGAAATGGTGGAGTTTAGATCCTGGACTGAGCCCAGCGACAGCGGGCGAGATGAGACTCAGGTGAGCAACATATCATCAGTGTTTCTTTACAATGTCTTTTACAAATGTCCAGACACATTTTCTGCCAAAGCAAACATTATTGTTATATAATTACCAGCACAGTACAGAGCGCACATTACATCCATAAAAAGTACAAAAGGATTCCACTTGAAAAACAGTTCAGACAGATTTTATTAAGTTGTTCTGTGAGTGCATTCTCAATCACTTTGATAAATGGGAACACACAGCTGTGCTCACACACACAGAGAGAACACACACACACACAGAGAACACACACACACACACAGAGAACACACACACACAGAGAACACACACACACAGAGAGAACACACACACACACAGAGAACACACACACAGAGAACACACACACACACACACAGAACACACACACAGAGAACACACACACAGAGAGAACACACACACACACACACACAGAGAACACACACACAGAGAACACACACACACTGAGAGAACACACACACAGAGAACACACACACACACACACACAGAGAACACACACACAGAGAACACACACACAGAGAACACACACACACAGAGAACACACACACAGAGAACACACACAGACAGAGAACACACACACAGAGAACACACACACACACACAGAGAACACACACACACACACACAGAGAACACACACACAGAGAACACACACACAGAGAACACACACACACAGAGAACACACACACAGAGAGAACACACACAGACAGAGAAACACACACAGAGAAACACACAGAGAACACACACACAGAGAACACACACACACACACAGAGAACACACACACAGAGAACACACACACAGAGAACACACACACACAGAGAACACACACACAGAGAACACACACACAGAGAACACACACACAGAGAACACACACACAGAGAACACACACACAGAGAACACACACACAGAGAACACACACACATAGAACACACACACACAGAGAACACACACACACAGAGAACACACACACACACACACACACAGAGAACACACACACACACAGAGAACACACACACACAGAGAACACACACACAGAGAACACACACACACACACACACACAGAGAGAACACACACACAGAGAACACACACACAGAGAACACACACAGAGAACACACACACACACACACACACACACAGACACACACACACACACACACACACACACACACACACACAGAGAACACACACACAGAGAACACACACACACACACACACACAGAGAACACACACACACACACACACACACACACAGAGACACACACACACACACACAGAGAACACACACACAGAGAACACACACACACACACACCGAACACACACACACACACACACACAGAGAACACACACACAGAGAACACACACACACAGAGAGACACACACAGAGAACACACACAGAGAACACACACACACACAGAACACACACACACACACACACACACACAGAGAACACACACACACAGAACACACACACACACACACACAGAGAGAACACACACACACACAGAACACACACACACAGAACACACACACACAACACACACACACACACACAGAGAACACACACACACACACACACAGAACACACACACAGAGAGAACACACACACACACACAGAACACACACACACACACAGAGAACACACACACACACACAGAGAACACACACACACACACAGAACACACACACACACAGAGAACACACACACACAGAGAACACACACACACACTGAGAGAACACACACACACAGAACACACACACAGAGAACACACACACACACAGAGAACACACACACACACAGAGAACACACACACACACAGAGAACACACACACACAGAGAACACACACACACACATACACAGAGAACACACACACAGAGAACACACACACACAGAGAGAACACACACACACAGAGAACACACACACACACACAGAACACACACACACAGAGAACACACACACACACACACACAGAGAACACACACACACACAGAGAACACACACACACACACACACACACACACGGAGAGGGCTCGGAGTGGGACGGAGTGGCTCACTTGTAGAGCAGTCGTCCTATAACCAGAAGGTTGGCGGTTCGATTCCCACTCTGCCCTGTTCATACTTTCGTTGTGTCCTTGGGCAAGACACTTAACCCACCTTGCCTCCAGTGTCCGTAGCACTGGTGTATGAATGTGTGTGACTGTAGAGGTGTGTTTGGTGGTGGTCGGAGAAGGTTGAGCGCCGTTTGTATGGCAGCCCCATCTCTGTCTGCCCCAGGTGTGAATGTGTGTGAATGGGGTGAGTGGAAGCACGATGTAAAGCGCTTTGGGTGCCTGAGAAGTGTGCAAAAATGCGCTATATAAATGCATACCATTTACCATTTACCATTACACACAGAGAACACACACACACAGAGAACACACACACACACACACTGAGAGAACACACACACACACACACACACACACAGAGAACACACACACACACACACACACACACACACACAGAGAGAACACACACACACACACACACACACACACAGAGAACACACACACAGAGAACACACACACACACACACACACACACACACACACACACACACACACACACACACACACACACACAGAGAGAACACACACACACAGAACACACACACAGACACACACACACAGAGAGAACACACACACACACACACACACACACACAGAGAACACACACACACACACAGAGAACACACACACACACACACACACACACAGAGAACACACACACACACAGAGAACACACACACACACAGAGAACACACACACACAGAGACACACACACACACACACAGAGAACACACACACACACACAGAACACACACACACACACAACACACACAGAGAACACACACACACACAGAGAACACACACACACACAGAGACACACACACACAGAGAACACACACACACACACAGAGAACACACACACACACAGAGAACACACACACAGAGAACACACACACACACAGAACACACACACACACAGACACACACAGAGAACACACACAGAGAAGAACACACACACACAGAGACACACACACACAGAGAACACACACACACACAGAGAACACACAGAGAACACACACAGAGAACACACACACACACAGAACACACACACACAGAGAACACACACACACACACACACAGACACACACACAGAGACACACACACACAGAGAACACACACACACACACAGAACACACACACACACAGACACACACACAGAGAGAACACACACACACAGAACACACACACACACACACACACACACACACACACAGAGAACACACACAGAGAACACACACACAGAGAACACACACACACACACACACAGAGAACACACACACACACAGAGAACACACACACAGAGAACACACACACAAGACACACACACACACACAGAGAACACACACACACACACAGAGAACACACACACACAGAGAACACACACACACAGAGACACAGAACACACACACACAGAGACACACACACACAGAGAACACACACAGAGAACACACACAGAGAACACACACACACACAGAGACACACACACACACACACACAGAGAACACACACACACACACAGAGAACACACACACACACACACACACAGAGAGAACACACACACACACACACACACACTGAGAACACACACACACACACACAGAGAACACACACACACACACACAGAGAACACACACACACACACACAGAGACACACACACACACAGAGAACACACACACACACAGAGAACACACACACACACTGAGAACACACACACACACAGAGAACACACACACACAGAGAACACACACACACACACAGAGAACACACACACACACACACACACACACACACAGAGAACACACACACACAGAGAGAACACACACACACAGAGAACACACACAGAGAGACACACACACACACAGAGAACACACACAGAGAACACACACACACACACACAGAGACACACACACACAGAGACACACACACACAGAGAACACACACACAGAGAGAACACACACACACACACACACAGAGAACACACACACACACACAGAGAACACACACACAGAGAGAACACACACACACACACACAGAGAACACACACACACACACACACACAGAGAACACACACACACACAGAGAACACACACACACACACACACAGAGAGAACACACACACACACACACAGAACACACACACACACAGAGAACACACACACAGAGAGACACACACACACACAGAGAACACACACACACACAGAACACACACACACACACAGAGAACACACACACACACACAGAACACACACACACACACACACACACACACACACAGAGAACACACACACACACACACAAACACACACACGGAGAGGGCTCGGAGTGGGGACAGGAGTGGCTCAGCTGTAGAGCAGTCGCACACATAACACAGGAAGGTTGGCGGTTCGATTCCCACTCTGCCCTGTTCATACTTTAGTTGTGTCCTTGGGCAAGACACATAACCCACCTTGCCTCCAGTGTCCACACACAGAACACACACACAGAGAGAACACACACACACACACACACAGAGAACACACACACACACACACAGAGAACACACACATAGAGAGAACACACACACACACACACAGAGAACACACACACACACACACGGAACACACACACACACACACAGAGAACACACACACACACACACACAGAACACAACCAGAAGGTTGGCGGTTCGATTCCCACTCTGCCCTGTTCATACTTTCGTTGTGTCCTTGGGCAAGACACTTAACCCACCTTGCCTCCAGTGTCCGTAGCACTGGTGTATGAATGTGTGTGACTGTAGAGGTGTGTTTGGTGGTGGTCGGAGAAGGTTGAGCGCCGTTTGTATGGCAGCCCCATCTCTGTCTGCCCCAGGTGTGAATGTGTGTGAATGAAGATGTAAAGCGCTTTGGGTGCCTGAGAAGTGTGCAAAAATCATACCATTTACCATTTACCATTACACACAGAGAACACACACACACACAGAGAACACACACACACACACACACTGAGAGAACACACACACACACACACACACACAGAACACACACACACACACACACACACACAGAACACACACACAGAGAACACACACACACAGAGAACACACACACACAGAACACACACACACACACACACACACACAGAGAACACACACACAGAGAACACACACACACACACACACAGAGAACACACACACACAGAGAACACACACACAGAACACACACACACACACACACAGAGAACACACACAGAACACACACACACACAGAGAACACACAGAGAACACACACACACACAGAACACACACACACACACACACAGAGAACACACACACACACACAGAACACACACACACACACACAGAGAGAACACACACACACACACAGAGAACACACACACACACAGAACACACACACAGAGAGACACACACACACACAGAGAACACACACACACACACACAGACACACACACACACACACACACAGAGAACACACACAGAGAAACACACACACACACAGAACACACACACACACACACACACACACAGAGAACACACACAGAGAACACACACACACACACACACAGAGACACACACACACACACACACAGAGAACACACACAGAGAACACACACACACACAGAACACACACACACACACACACACACACACACAGAGAACACACACAGAGAACACACACAGAGAACACACAGAGAACACACACAGAGAACACACACAGAGAACACACACACACACAGAACACACACACACACACAGAGAACACACACAGAGAACACACACACACAGAGAACACACACACACACAGAACACACACACAGAGAGAACACACACACACACAGAACACACACAGAGAACACACACACACACACACAGAGAACACACACACACAGAACACACACACACACAGAGAACACACACACACACACACACACACAGAACACACACACAGAGAGACACACACACACACACACAGAGAACACACACACAGAGACACACACACAGAGAACATACCACACACAGAGAACACACACACACACACACACACAGAACACACACACAGAGAACACACACAGAGAACACACACAGAGAACACACACACACACACAGAGAACACACACACACAGACACACACACACACACAGAGAACACACACACACAGAGACACACACACACACAGAGAACACACACACACACAGAACACACACACACACACAGAACACACACACACACACACACAGAGAGAACACACACACACACAGAGAACACACACACACACACACTGAGAGAACACACACACACACACAGAGAACACACACACACACACAGAACACACACACACACACACAGAACACACACACACACAGAACACACACACACACACAGAGAACACACACACAGAGAACACACACACACACTGAGAGAACACACACACAGACACACACACACAGAGAACACACACACACACACACACACACACAGAGAACACACACACACAGAGAACACACACACACAGAGAGAACACACACACACACAGAGAACACACACACACAGAGAACACACACAGAGAACACACACACACAAAGAACACACACACACACAGAGCACACACACACAGAGAACATACACACAGAGAACACACACACACACACACACACACACACAGAGACACACACACACACAGAACACACACACACACAGAGAGAACACACACACACACACACACACAGAGAACACACACACACACAGAAACACACACATAGAGAACACACACACACACACAGAGAACACACACACACACACAGAACACACACACACACACAGAGAACACACACACACACAGAACACACACACACACACACACACACACAGAGAACACACACACACACACACAAACACACACACACACACACGGAGAGGGCTCGGAGTGGGACGGAGTGGCTCAGCTGTAGAGCAGTCGTCCTATAACCGGAAGGTTGGCGGTTCGATTCCCACTCTGCCCTGTTCATACTTTCTTTGTGTCCTTGGGCACACATAACCCACCTTGCCTCAGTGTCCGTAGCACTGGTGTATGAATGTGTGTGACTGTAGAGGTGTGTTTGGTGGTGAACACACACACACACAGAGAGAACACACACACACACACAGAGAACACACACACACACAGAGAACACACACACACAGAGAACACACACATAGAGAGAACACACACACACACACACAGAGAACACACACACACACACACAGAACACACACACACACACAGAGAACACACACACACACACACACACACACACACACAGAACACA
>CM044552.2:32539933-32577433 GCA_024416835.2 Perccottus glenii | reverse complement strand
CCTGCTACACTACAGCTCCTACTACAGACAGACCTAACTACACAAACACAGAGAGTGTACCTGTGATAAACACACAGACACCTGCAGAAACACAGGCCTCACCTGCGCACAGTCCTGAACCTGATCCAGATGTGCTCCTCCTCATGGACTCTAATGGGAAGTTCCTGGACCCACAGAAACTCTTCCCACACCAAAAAGTCACTGCAAAGCGATGCAGCACAACAGGCCAGGCCCACCAGATCATCAGAGACTTCACAGGACACCCCTCACGTGTTATTATACACACTGGGACTAATGACCTTCACATACTGCGCAACAATACTGCTGATGCTGTGAGGAAAATAGCAGAAATCACAAGCAAAAAATTCCCAGAGTCCCGAATCGTAATCTCCACACTTCTCCCACGATCCCACATCATCTACAGCATTAATGCTGAAATCTCCCGTAGATGCTCTTCATTTCCTAATGTACACCTGGCCCACCACCACAACATCGGCCTCCAACACCTGTATGATGGACTCCACCTGCACAGAGATGCAGTGCGTGTTTTTGCAAAGACCCTAAAGGATGCAGCCCTGGGCCGCAGACCATCATCACCAAGGCCCCTGTTACCGACTCCAGAATACCATCGATCCATTCACCCCTACATCCCCAGACACACCCCTCCGACCCCGGTGAGGAAGGACATCGCCTGGACCAGGATCCCACATCATCCACCTATAGCTCCCCACAGAGCTGTACACCTACAGTCACCAACCTCACATCCACCTTCTGCCCAACAAACCCCAGTCAGAAGGAAGAGACCGAAGGCCCCCCCACAGCAAGAGAAGCCCCCCGAGCTGAGAGCACAGAGCTACGCTGCAGCCCGCCCCCCCGCTGCCCCCAGCAGTGAACTGAGTCAGATCAGAGAGATGCTCCAGACCCTGTGCAGACAGCTCCTCAGCAGATAAGGACTACACACACAAACATGTACTGTACATTATGACAGGTTATTTTCTCTCTGTCTTACGAAATAGGTTTATCTTTAATAACACTAATGCGTTCATTTAATATAAGTTGTTGGAATATTCAGGGTCTTTTTTCTTCAACTTTTGGTTCTAAAAGCACAGACCCTGAATTCCTTAAAAATATCAAAGATGCTGATGTTATCATTCTCACTGAGACCTGGTGTAGAAATGATGCGCTCACCTACTGTCCCTCAGGCTACTATGAAGTGATTGTGCCCTCAGTTAAATTAAGTACAGTACATCGTGGACGAGACTGAGGAGGAGTTCTGGTGTGGTACAGGGAAGATCTGGCCAAATACATTTCTGTCATCACACTCGGAAAATTTCACTGCTGGTTGAAACTAAACAAGCAAATTGGCATTTCAACCACTGACACATACCTCTGTGCCATCTATATTCCCCCAGCAGAATCCCCTTACCATGATGAGGAATACCTGAACAACATCCACACAGAGATCAGCCGTTTCCAGGCCCAGGGAAATGTGCTGCTATGTGGAGACTTTAATGTAAGAACTGGATCTGAACCTGATTACATAGATCCAAAGGGGAATCAATATATCTTTGGCCAGAGCTCTCTGGGTCTCACAAGAAATCTTCCACCAAGAAATAGTCTTGACCAAACTGTAAATAAAACTGGTTCCGAGTTAGTGCACCTCTGTCGAGCTTTAGGCCTGTACATCCTTAATGGCAGGATCCGAGGGGACTCTTTAGGGAGGTTCACGTGTTGTTCAGCTCTCGGAGCTAGTGTAGTTGACTACGCCATCACTGACATGGAGCCCTCCTCCTTCAGTGCATTCACTGTCAAACAGCAAACTCCACTTTCTGACCATAACCAAACTAACATTTATATTAAAACAGATCTTACACCAGAACAAATCAAGCTGGAAACCTGCACAATGTTTCAGGTCCAGCAGAAATACAGATGGACTTCAGACAGCGCAGAAAAATTCATCCATGCCCTGAATTCTGAAGAACTGAAAAATCGAATTACTATATTTATGAATAAAAAATTTGAAACAACTAAAGATGGTGTTAATTTGGCTACAAATGAAATCAATAACATATTTCAAAAAGCAGCATATATAAGTGAATTGAAAAAGAAAGGCAAAAAATTCATTAAAAAAACACCAAAAGATGAAAAATGGTTTGACTCAGACTGTAAAACATTAAGAAAACAACTTAGAAAATTATCAAATTTGAAACATAAAGAACCATACGACACCGACATACACACGTGGACAAAATTGTTGGTACCCTTCGGTCAATGAAAGAAAATGGCCCTCTTCTTTTTTAAACGTTATCATCACAGACTCAGACCAGAAGACTGACTCATGAAATGAACGAGTCCTTCTGTTTCTGCGTTCAGCCTACGGGGACTTGAATGAACGACTCAGAGACTCGGGAGATGAACGACTCCTTTCTGTTTCCGGTAACTGCATACTCTTTCTCTATGGGGCTGGGACTTGGTGAACGAACGAACGACTCGAGAGATGAATGAGTCCTTTCTGTTTCCGGACGGACGGATGTATTAGCTACAGCTACATGAGGCTGTCACGGCCCAGAACAGACATGTTGACGGAATTAATGCTAAGCTAAATATGAAGTGACAAAGGAAAAAACTATTTGGATTAAGAGGTGAGTTGAACTCTCTGCCTGAAGTAAGCTGCAATGAATTTATTATTTATTTTTCAAAGTTTGGCCATGAATGCATTAGCTTATAGTTATTATAGTTTTTATTCCAAAAGTACTAAATGTATTAAAAATTGTAATATGTAACATTTTAATTAGATTCTGCTGAAATGAACAAAATGAACGAAATGACTTGAAAAAAGATTTGTTCATTTTGCTGAACGAGACTTAAAGAACTGAGTCAGTAAAATGATCCGAACTTCCCATCACTAGTTTTTATACCAGGGGCGTGAGCCAATGCCAAGGGTGTGGTGGGGTCGTGCCAGGGACGTGGGTAGAGAGCCGTTAGTCGAGCCAGTATACGCCACACAAGGAAACAATCTTAAATCTAAAAATTCAACTGCAGTAACCACCGTTTAACCTGAGGAGGGCAGCACTTAGACAGTTTTACACCATAAAATGTAAAATTAATATACTTTATACTCAAATGTCAAAACTTTTACTGAGATCAGTGAACAGCACTAATAAGGCTCCATTCTTACAGATCATTAACTAAAAAAAAGTTGGTTTAGGGTTTAGTTACTCTTTAAACGGTCCTCGTGTAAGGGACTTTGCAAGTATAAAAATCATGTTTACAGCCTGGTACAAAAGATGGCTGATACCGGGAATAACGCGCTAACAGGGTCTGCAGCGGTGTTGTTACTGCCTTGTTTCTCAGTACACACAGACATCTAGCATTACTATGTTATACTACAATGTTACGTTAGTCATTTCTCATACTTTGCTGTATTTGTATCAGAGATGCAGCACTAAAGAAGCTTTATTTTTGTGACTTTGCACTAGGCCAAACAGACGTCTCTTGACTTGTGTATTCTAACAGACGGCGTTTTTACGCCGTCTCCACGAGTGGCTATACGTGACTGTTTGTGTTTGGCCATGTCTTATTTGAGATTCTTTGCTTTGTGAGAATATTTGTGTCACTAATATTTATTTATAGCATTTTAAAATCTCTGAAATGATTGAATTTAGGACTATAATTGTAATTAAAAACGCAAATTATATTTTTTAGCTTAAAATGACCAGAGAAATTGAGTGCCAGACAGAACCAGTCAGCTCCAGATCTGCAGGTGTGCAGGCTAATGTGAAGCCTATCAGGAGAAGCAAAGGTGAGTACTATCATATAGTCAAGATGATATAATGTTGTTTTGTACTTTTGATGCTTATTAATAACAAATCTATTATAATTTGCACAGCCACCCAGGTCAGAATGCCTAACAGGAGTGTGTTGTGTGACGCAGGCACACTGATGGAGTCTTTCACAGAGTGTCCCAGGACAACCTCTGCACCAATAAAGAGGAAAAGATGTGACGTCTCCACTGATGACTCAAGCTACCATCCAGATGGAACTGAGAGCACTATGAACTCTACAAGGTAATGCGTTTAGTCCCATTACGTTTTTCAGTTATATTTGACTGTTCTAATTTAAAAACTACATGTTTCTAAATACTTTTGATTTTCTTTACTTTTACATAGCGTCTTCAATGAAGTGTTACCAAAAAATTATTACAAAATTACTAAGTACATAGTTTATGAAGATAAATTGCTGGAGCTTTTTAGAAAATGCCCTGTCTGCAGCTGGAGTTGTGTTGTTTCACAAACAACCAATGGGACACTTCGCCTCATTTCTCCCAAAAATGTGGTGTTTTCCTTCAAAGGAATGTTGTGCAGGTAAACAATGGATTAGACATTTATTACACAGTATGTTGTAACCTGGTAAAACACATTACTCACTTTTTTTTAAGTTATCTTAACTCATGTTAGAGATTGTTTCATTATAATAGTGATTAACGTATTTTTGTCCTTTCAGACTACAGCTTGCTGCGATGCATTACAATGAAAATGCCGGCGGATCACAGGCATCAACTGCAGCTGGTGATTTGTGATACTTAATAGTTCCCAAAGTTTAAGCATGGCGATTTTACAGTGAGAGCTCTGAAGAGCATCCCTGCCACAGGCAACTTATACTTGCCTGAATTATTTCAAAATAATAAATATTATAATAATTGTTTTTCTGAAGGCTACATTGACAAATTAATGGAGCTGCTGTTCCACCATGTGGTGGAAAACCCTCAGCCGTACCTGGACTTCTCTGGACAAATAACTGTGCCAGTTTTTTTCGGTCCGACAAGGAGGAGGCAGTGAGCAGACAAAGACACACACATATATATATATATATATATATATATATATATATATATATATATATATATATATATATATATATATATATATATATATATATATATATATATATATAATTTAATCTTGCTTTTCAGCAAATGCCACATACATGTGGTTATTAAAAAACACATTCAAAAATCCAGTGGGGGAAAAAAACCTCTGTATGGTCCTTCTTCAGGAAACTCTTCCCTGATCCTGGTCACAGCGCATGAAGGTATGACCACCATTACGTCACTGGTTTAGCCAGGAATCACAATGTAGGTGGGCCCAGAGAAAATCGAGTGGGCCTAGCCTAAAATGCATCTGTTATAAAAAAAAAAATAGACCAACACAATTACACCTGCTTGAATACACCACTGTTTAATCAGAGCATCATAAGCTGTGTTAAGAAAATAACAATAAAAACAGCTTTAGCACGCACCACACACGCGCATCTGACAGAGGCAACTCAACACTATCATCAAATCAACACGACAGTAGTGGATACAGTAGTGGACATGTAAAAACAATAATGCTTGTCATAGTTTGGCTCAGCGGACACATAAACCATATGAAATAAAGAAACAGTGACTAGGAACTACAAAGTAGAAAATGTATTTTGCCTTACTTTTGATGATTATAACAGGAGACGACGGGGCTTACAGTTGAACACTGCAATTATTTCATTCTAGTCCGACTTTGCCTGCTTTATTGATGACTGGAAATGTACAGAGTTTGGGCTGGGTTATAGGGTCATCAATGTTGGACAAGTTGGATGGATCTGTTAAGTCCTGTTCAGTGCTGGCCCTAGGCTTAGGTCTGAAACAATGAATGCGCTACTATAGTAAATTATGATTCGTTCATTTTCATGATTGCACTTTTACCCCTATTAATTATCCTAATATATGTGGCTGTATGTACCTGTAACACTGGGGGGAGGAGAAGTAGACGTTTGATGGAGCACTGCTGGTGATGGAGAAATTGCTGAATTAACGTTAACAACAGAGCTGAGCTCCTTACTACTCGAGAATAATGGCTCCTGAACATTTGAATTATCTTCCTCCTGCGTTCGTGGTCTTTTTGACACAAACTTTAATAAGTTGCTCTGTTTCATTTTTGTTTAACAGGCCTAGCTACGGTGTCCCAGCTGTGTATCGTGCTCTTGCGGTGAAGGGGGGAGGGGCAATGACTTTGATGTGGTTCGTAAACGTTTTGTCATTATTATGGCAAACAAGAATCAAGAAACAATATGATTTATTTTTATAAGTATTGTGATAATTGCAACATAATTCACTCATTAGGCTATCTTCAGAAGCAACTGACTGGGTGCATGCGTGACTGACAGACAGGCCGACCCGTAGCTACGTGGCCGCCTTACGTGTTGGCCAAGGTATCCCCAGCACCATCTCACGACAGGTGTCTGTGACCCCTGAAAAAGAGGTGGTGCACGTGTAGGGTAAAAAATCTAATAAATTATTTATAATAATATTGATCTTTTCATACTGGAACTAACCTGTTTGTGTATCTTCCATTTCACCAAATAACTGGAGATCAGCGCCATATACAGCTTGTAACACATAGGAGTTTAGAGCTACTGGCTCAAAGCCTGGATGGGCTGTTATGCAGTCCACTCCACCAATCTGGTCACACCTATGCATTAGCTACAATATGAGAATGCTTATTATTACTACTTGTTAGGATGATTTATTATTTGATTTGTGGGGATTGTGTGTTTTGTGTCGATTACTTATTAAATGAATTAACTGGACTGAACAATCTGGGTCTTGTGATATTTCATAGCTATACCTTGGGTATCTCCCTACAACAGACATTCTCTACCGGGGACAGTGAGCTGCAGTGCCCACAGGTGCACCTGTTGAGACAGTCATTTCTAACTGTAGAGGGAGACTTGAAGTCATTTTTTGCTTAATTAACACTAGATCATGCCAAAATTAAACTAAATGCATAGGATTACAGTTTGTTAGCCTAAATTAGCCATAATGCTAATTTTTTACCACTCAGACACTGGCCACCATTCTCTCTTGTGCTGCTGCTTCGATGGCATTACCAGTATCTGGAGTTAAGCCCGCGACTTGAGCCAACGGCTCAAATTGATAAGGCTCTGGCCCTGTCTGCATTGACAATTCACCCTCCTCCTCTTCGGGTGAAGGGGGGGGGGGGAGAAAAGTCCTCCACTTCAAATGACCGCTCTGTTGCAAAGCTACTACTACTACTCCAGTCACTCTCCATCTTTGCGCTTCTCACTGCTGTCAATCAATCCGCCTCTGTTGGGTTTCAGGTCCCGCCCCCGGCTCAGCCCCACCCTCGGTTTCTCCCCTCTGTCTCCGCTGGGCTCTGCCCACTTTTCTAGCATTTTTCAAATATTGCCAGTGGGCGCTGTTTGTCTCTGACCAGGGGTTTAGTAACACTTTAAATATTTGCATTTAAACATTTTTGCCAAGGCAATATCAATTGGGCCTTTTTTTTGCTACACACACATTGACTTTGGCATAAACTGGACTATTATAGAAGACTGCGTTGCTGTCAGTGAATACATCTCCAAATGTGGAGGTGCTGGCTCCAGGTGCTCCACCACCTTCACTAGTTTCTCGAAGCTCCGCTAGCTTCACAGTTGGGTGCAAAGTTCGCTTAAACCGGTGTAGGTTGTGCGTAAAACCGGCTTTATATGAGATTTTGTTTTGGCAAATTGTGTGTGTGTGTGTTGCACCTCTGAAAGTAGGGAGAAAGAATCAGGAGAGTGATTTACAGATGTTTCTCTCTTGCAGTAGTTTATTGCGAATGTGGCAGCACCAGTGGCACTGTGGCTTTAAGAGGCACTTAGCCAGGTCTCCTATAAAAGTGTTTCCTTACCGGTAGTTCACTCTCTGCTTTTGTCACGCCACTCCCCTTTGCTACGCTTCCGGTGTCAGGTAAACAGGTAGGAGCCGACCACTTTTTTGGTGGATTTAACCCCGGTATGACTCCCTTACAGCCACGTAGGCCTTCTTGTGTTTCCATTGTTCAGATCGCGCCGCTGGGAGTGTTCTGGTCAAACTGGGCATGTAAGTACGTTATTGTGTTTCACTCCGGACAGCATATTATAAGCGGACCCTGATTCTGTCTTTATTTTGTAGCTGTTTAGGCCCCCGCTGTCTGCGTTCTCCTGGGCGGATACAGCACCATGTTACAGGCTAAATGACCAGCGCAGAGTTACGTACTCCATTGCCCGTGAAACCACCCTACACTCTGTTGCAGCTCTGGCGAGTTAGCTAGACAACTGCTTCTTCCTTTTGTGGACTCGCTGCTGTTTTATTTAGCGGCTGTTCGCTGCTGTTCGCTGCTATTTTGTCTGTTTGTTTCTGTTCGCTGCTGTTTGTTTGTTCTTTGGCATCACCAGTGGACTGTTTTATAAGTAATTTGGACTGAACCCCCTGCCCTGTACAAGCGGAGTGTTTATGAATTTTATTGATTGTGGTGTGAGCTGTTGTTAAGTGCTGTGACTTGTTAACGACTTTATCATCTCTGTTTCAGTTGCTGAGGTCCCATGTGGTGGCAGTGGTGACCCCTGGTGGTGGTGCTCCAGTTGTCTATTTTTCTTTGGTTCACTGGTTCACTGGTAAGCCTCAGCCTTTGAATTCACGTAGCTCTTTTAAAGATTATTTTAAACCTTTTTTTTAGAATTGGTATTTTATTGTTATAATAAAATGAACATTTATTTTACTCTATCAGGGTTTTATTTGTTTGTTCTGCCACTTAACATAAATAAATCTTATTGTTTGTAAAACGGGAATCTTGTCTCCTTTCTCAGTGAGCAAACCTGTGTGTCCTTGTTTCCATAGTATTCTCTGGGTGAAAATCCAAGGGTGGCGTAGTTGGCTTTTATTTTTATACAGACTCTTATCTAAAACATCTCTGCTCAGCGCGGTCACGCCACACAATCATATATGAATTTAACAGTGTTTTACATTGTACATATTTATACCGTCCAGATGTCAAACGTTGGGGTAACATCTTATAATGGACCAAATAATGTGCATGCCTTGCTAGTTCGCGCATATAAACATGTTTCCAGCAAAGCAAACAGAACACTCTTCTAGCTTTGGAAAATTATCACCATGTTGCTCAAGCAACCTGAAAATAGGGAGAAAGAATCACGAGAGTGATTTACAAATGTTTCTCTCTTGCAGGAGTTTAATGCAATGAGGAGAAATGTGCAAAATCCCCCTAGTGGTGGGTGAAGGGCATTACCAATCATTCACTGTTCTCAATTAGTGTCTTATTTATCTATTCATTTAGACATTTTTTATCTATTCATGAACTGCATCACTATATAGAGCCTTGGAGCATGGTGTTAGGGCATATAGTACCATTCTAACCTATTACATGTGCGCGCACACACACGCGCACGTTCAGCCCTCCCTTCTAATGTGTATGATTGACAGGAACAGACAGTTTATTATATAATTATATTTTTGTGTTCTTTGAATTATTAGTCGATTTTCTTCTTAAATTAAAATAATTCATTATTTTATTACATAATAATTTAATTACTATAGGCTATGTTTAAAAAAATAGAATTGGCTCTTTAGATTTTTGAACTGGCTCCCAACGTTCACTTACAGTCGACTCATTCGTTTGCAAATGAGTCGACGCTACCCCACTACAGTGTAGTGTACAATGTTGGGAAGAATAGTTTTTTTGCCATTCATTTGCTCACTCTAACGATGTCTACTGTTATAAATGTTTATTTTCAATTGCCATTCGTAAACCAAGTTAGGCTCTAGCCCACAAGGCAAAAAAGGGCCACAGTTTACTTAAAATTTTCTGATAAGAAATAATAAGCAACATCTGTGATGGTTACATCTTCTTTATAAATACTAGACAGTGTGCACAATTATTAGGCAAGTGATTATTTTGACCATATTATTTTATCCATAATTTCCAACTCCAAGCTGTATAACTTGAATCCTTATTGGATTTAATGCATACCAGATGTGTATTTGTGTAACGAGGGAGGTTGTGGCCTAAGGAGATCAACACCCTTTATCAAGGTGTGCATAAATATTAGGCAGATTCTTCTCCTCAGGAAAAATGGGCCAAAAAAGAGATTTAATTAACTCTGAAAAGTCAAAAATAGTAAAAAAAAAAAAAAAAGTCTTTCACAGGGATGCAGCACTGTTGAAATGTCTAAGATATTGGGGTGTGTCACAAAACCATCAAACGTTTTGTAGCAAATAGTCGACAGGTTCGCAAGAAACTTATCGAGAAGAAAAGACGCAAATTAACCGCCAAAGATTTGCAAAGAATCAAACATGAAGCTACAGGAACCCATTATCCTCCAGTGCTGCCGTATTCCACAACTGCAACCTACCTGGAGTGTCAAGAAGTACGAGGTGTTCAGTTCTCAGAGACATGACCAAGGTAAGAAAGGCTGAAACCAACCACCTCTAAACAAGACACAGAAGTTGAAACATCAAGAATGGGTCAAGAATTATCTGAAGAGAGATTTTTCAAAGGTTTTGTGAAATGATGAGATGAGTGACTCTTGACGGACCAGATGGATGGGCCCGTCCTGAGCTCCACTTCGACTCAGACCCCAGCAAGCAGCAAGGTGGAGGTGAGGTACTGTTATGGGCAGGTATTATTAAAAATGAGCTAGTTGGACCTTTTCGGGTTGAAAATAGACTCAAAATCAACTCTCAGACCTACTGCCAATTTTTAGATAACACTTTCTTCAAGCAGTGGTACAAAAAAAGTCAACGCTCCATCACATGCATCAAATTCTCCACTGCGTGGCTGGCCAGTAAAGGCCTTAAAGATAAAAAACTAATGACATGGCCCCCTTCTTCACCTGACTTAAACCCTATTGAGAACTTTTGGGCCCTTCTTAAGCAGGAAATTTACACTGAAGGTAAACAGTACACCTCTGAACAGTGTCTGGGAGGCTGTGGTTCCAGCTGCATTATTCTCACTTTAACAGGTGAAAATAAACAAGTGAGATGGAAAAATCTTTGTTTTTCATTTAGTTGCATAATAATTCTTTAAACTAATAGTTGTCTAATAATGGTGTACGTAGATATTCTCTTAAGAAAGCCACAACTTTACTTTTACTACTTAAATGTTCAAGTACATTTTGGATTGACCAAGAGCACTGTAGTTGTACAATAACAAAATGAATCCTCAAAAATACACTTTGCCTAATAATTGTGCACACAGTGTAGATTTAAATCTATTGTGATTATATGATCACTGTATTACATGTAAAACTGTTTTACCATTAAGACAGCAACAGTGACTGTAGAAGAGGCTGGACATAAGAAGTGTGACGTCACTCGTTACAAACCTCGATATTGACGCTCTTTCAGGCACCATTTTTAGCCGTTATGGAGGTCGCCATGTTGATTTTATGGAGCCAGAAGTCCCAATTTGGGCAAATGGACTGAGTTGAGTGCCTGTTTGCATGGTAACCAGTGAGCCAATCAGAAGCTCGCTTGTTCGTTGACCACGTGCTCGCTCCTGCAGACAGCAGCAAAGCTCCAAGCCTCTCCCATGGAACCTCTAAAATGGTCCTCGTGTAAGGGCGCCGCCATACGCTGATTTTACAGCGAAATACAGCAATATACCTCCGTCCACCAGAGGGCAGGCTCCAAAAGCGGAAATATAAGGAGAAACCCAATGGTGACTTTACAAGAGTAAAACTCATGTTTACAGCCTGGTACAAAAGATGGCTCCGGTCTCTAGAGCTAAGTTTTTACTACATGACAACTCTGGGGTGAATTTTTGATTAATATGTTTGTTTATGCTATCTAAAAACTATTGTTTTACTATGGAGTAAAAGCCCGGATGTAACGGCCATTTTATTGCCCATTCGTAATGACAATATTGGTGAATAGGGGACCAATGGGCGGATATCATCCATATTTATACAATCTATGCAGCTCCGACAGAGACCTGAGCTAAACTTAGCATCGCTGCTCCTTCACTGTCCCTATGTTATCGGCGCCCTCTGGTGGCTGCTCTAATTCGGGTAAATTTCACTTTTAAACCAATAGCTACGTTTTTCTTTAATATTCTCCTACTTTCCTTATCACTTTGTCATTTTTATTCAAAAATACATCTACAGCAATATTACTAAACTGCTACATTATTAATAGATTTCCTCGTAATTATTAACTGTAAATGTTGTAAAGATATATAAAGTTGAACATGTAGAATTATATTTTCTGTATGAAATCCATCTTAGCATCTGTGGTTAAGTTTTTTTCAACTTATTTTAATACATAAATTATACACATTGCATACCATTTTTTAAGAAACTGGTTATTTTGAAATTGTAGTCAAAGAAGCAAGTGCTGTATTTTTGAGATGGAGTAAATATGTGTTAAACCAGTTTTGATTTTTGTTTTTCAGTTTCCTTACCCGTGCAGCTGCAGGTCAAAGACCTCAGGATCAACCTGAAAGTTCAAGAAACTCTTCCATCTTTGCAGCACTACTTTATTACAATTTAAAAAGAGACAAAAAAATGTTTTATGATTTCAGATTTTTTTCCACAATAACGTCTTGCAGAGTGTCACATACAAACAGGTAGCAGCAACCATGTTACCCTAATCAATTAGCATAGGAAACAATGCAATTGTTGTGCAATACAATCTAATTAGCATTTCAATAATAATTAAGCCGCAATCGGCGATAAAGACCCTCGTCTCCCTTGGGACACATATACTTGGAAGATTGCATTTTTCAAATACATAAATTTTTTTGCAGGCTTGAATTTTGTGGCCAATAAAATTTACTTTTTGCGAAAGTTTACTGGGTCAAATTGAGGATAATTTTGCAGCTAAATAATTAAAAAAATATATATATCAAGAAGAAAATGACAAGAAAAAGCGCTGTCTATTTTACACACATGTGTTTAGCTCATTATGCCTAAGTTTGGTGTCTGTGAAATGAAGCAGCTATTTTCTGTTGTTTTCAAACAGAGGTGTATTCTAATTCAAATTCTCAATTCAAAATGGCCGCCTTCCCGTGTGTGATAGGGTGTGGTCCCCATTGGCTTTTTTGTTCATAAGCCCATACTGGATGTGTGTACCAAGTTTCTCTTGCCTACGACAAACTAAAATTTTCACTTCCAATTGACTTTTTCCACATATTTGGGACGTTGCTATGGCACAACACATTTATAGATAGGGGGTGGTTGTCATTGGCTTTTTTGTTTGTCATGACATAAGAGATCTATGTACCAAATTTCATGTCTCTATGACAAACTAAATTCTTGGGTCCCATTATAAGTTTGTAGGGGGCGCTGGAGAGCCATTTCTAAAGATAACCCTTTTATTTACATATCTTTGTGTTCAGGTCCGCTTCGCCTGCAGCCCAGGTGGTTGTGGAGGCTAAAACTCGGGTCTGGGAGGAGTTCGGTGAGGCCATGGAAAAGGACTGGATCGGTCGGCCTCGAAGAAATTCTGGCAAACCGTCTGGCGCCTCAGGAGGGGGAAGCAGTGCCCTGCCAACACTGTTTACAGTGGAGGTGGGAATCTGCTGACTTCAACTGGGGACATTGTTGGACAGTGGAAGGAATACTTTGAGGATCTCCTCAACCCCACCGACACGTCTTCCACTGAGGAAGCAGAGGCCGAAGGCTCAGAGGTCCATCACCCAAGCCAAGGTCACTGACAGTGTTGGGAAAGTTCACTTTCTACATGAACTAGTTCAAAGTTCAGTTCACAAATTTTAAAATGAACTAGTTCAGTTCATAGTTCAAACTTCAAAATTTTGAACTAAGTTCACAGTTCCAAAAAATGAACTATTCATAGTTATTTTTTTTCCATATGTTGCTGCGAGCTATTATTTTTCAAAATTATTGCCATAGCCCATATACAGTAGAATCACAGTCTTTTTTAATGAGGAATTATTAAAAGAAAAACAGGACAGTAATCATTAAGGTGCAAACGTTTTTCAATTTTAATAATTTTCCATTGTCCACATGCTAAAACAGAATATTGGAATCCTGGAAAAATATACCAGGCAGGTTCAACAAACAAGTTTCATGAATAGTAAAACCCTCTACTAACACAAACTGAGGTAGGAACCAGGCTGAGGTAGGAAATTAAGGTTGAACTCTTATCATAAACATCATAGAATTATTTTAAATGATCATACGCCTTGCTACATGCTGCTGTCGCCTCCATGCTTTATTTTTTTTTTTTTTGATGACGCGCCACGCATGCGGCGGACGGCGGTGCGACACAGGTGGCTGGTATTGCCAGATTTGGTGTTTTTCCGCTACATATTAACCCGTTTACGGTGTGTTTTAGCCGGGTTTTCGTCTGGAAGGCTCTAAAGAAATCTGGCACCCTATTGAACGAAGTTAACCTGAGAGAGCGTGCCGTTCACAGACACCAGAATGAACGAGTTCACAGTAACGTTCATCAGGCAGTAATACAGCACGTTCAGTTCACGTTCGCCCAAAATATGAACGAGTTCATGAACTATCGTTCAATGAATGCGTTCAGGCACAACACTGGTCACTGAGGTAGTTGGGAAGCTCCTCGGTGCCACCAGGGGTGGATGAGATACGCCCTGAGTACCTCAAGTCTCTGGATGTTGTGGGGCTGTCTTGGTTGACACGCCTCTACAACATCGCGTGGCGTTTGGGGACAGTACCTCTGGACTGGCAGATCGGGGTGGTGGTCTTTTTTTAAGAAAGGGGACCGGAGGGTGTGTTCCAACTACAGAGGGATCACACTCCTCAGCCTCCCCCGGAAAGTCTATGCCAGGGTACTGGAGAGGAGAATGCGGCCGATAGTTGAACCTCGGATTCAGGAGGAACAATGCGGTTTTCGTCCCGGTCGTGGAACACTGGACCAGCTCTATACCCTCTCCAGGGTGCTGGAGGGTTTATGGGAATTTGCCCAACCAGTCCACATGTGTTTTGTGGATCTGGAGAAGGCATTCAACTGTGTCCCTCGTGGCGCCCTGTGGGGGGTGCTCTGGGAGTATGGGGTCCGGGGCCCTTTGCTAAGGGCTGTCCGGTCCCTGTACGACCGGGTCAAGAGCTTGGTTCGCATTGCCAGCAGTAAGTCAGACCTGTTCCCAGTGCATGTTGGACTCCGCAGGGCTGCCCTTTGTCACCGGTCCTGTTCATTATTTTTATGGACAGGATTTCTAGGCGCAGCCAGGGGCCGGAGGGAGTCTGGTTTGGGGACCACAGGATCTCGTCTCTGCTTTTTGCAGATGATGTTGTCCTGTTGGCTCCATCAGACCAGGACCTTCAGTGTGCACTGGGACGGTTTGCAGCCGAATGTGAAGCGGCTGGGATAAGGATCAGCACCTCCAAGTCTGAGACCAGTCCTCAGTCGGAAAAGGGTAGCTTGTCCCCTTCAGGTTGCTGGAGAGATCCTGCCTCAAGTGGAGGAGTTCAAGTATCTAGGGGTCTTGTTCAAGAGTGAAGGAAGGAGGGAGCGTGAGATTGACAGACGGAACGGTGCAGCTTCTGCAGTGATGCAGTCGATGTACCGGTCTGTCGTGGTGAAGAAGGAGCTGAGCTGTAAGGCAAAGCTCTCGATTTACCGGTCAATCTACGTTCCTACTTTCACCTATGGTCATGAGCTTTGGGTCATGACCGAAAGAACAAGATCCCGGATACAAGCGGCCGAAGCGTATCTCGGCTGGCCTGGGAACGCCTCGGTATCCCCCCGGACGAGAAGGAGGAAGTGGCTGGGCGTCTCTGCTTAGACCAGTGACTGAGGCAGAGGTTTACTGTAGACTGTATTTTATAATATATTTTATAACTGAACCCCTGACATATGTTTTAACCTTAGCCTTTCAAACTATTTTATCCGATCTTAATAACTACAGGCCAATATCAAAGTTATGTGTCTTGGCAAAAGTCTTTGAGAAAATTGTTGCTGAACAGCTTAAAAAAGTATTGAGGTTCATGAAATTTTATCAAACAATCAATCTGGTTTTCAAAAACTACACAGTACAATAACTGCTGTGTATAAAGTAGGTAATGATATCATTGAGGCTCTCAGTTTTGAGCCATGGTTATCCCATGTCTCAACAGGGGGAGAAGATTATTTCAACCAAACTGTATTAAAATGATGGTGGCAGTTGATGCCTGGTTAATATAATAATATAACAACCGTGGTTTAATAAAGTTAAAAGATGAGTTTAAATTAAATAATAAACTAAATAATAGTGACATGACTTTTCTGGAGAAGCACTATTTAGTCTAATTAAATTGCACCTTTCAGATTAAAGTAGATTTTCAGCAGTGGTCCAGCAGACCATCTCTGTGGGAACAGGTTATGCATCTGCTGGCCCATTTTTATGTTTTGATCATTTTTATGTTTGATATGACAAGAACCTATGTGGCCTTTTATGACTTTATCATGTTTCATGATGTTGATTTTATTTGTTTGTTCTATATATGGATGGAAATCAACTGCAACTGTATACCAGTTCAGAACAGAAGCTTGGACAATTAATATATCCACCAGTAAGAGCTAATATTAACATACTTCTTTAAACGAATAATCCTCTTTGTTTACGCCTATGAAGGGTAATACACCTGTGAGCTGGACAAGGGACGTGAGTCACATGACTTCCTGTGACATCACTCTAAACTTGACAAACGGAGAGATTCAGGACATTTGCAGGGCAGAGTGGACAGCTCTTTAACTACTCCTTGTAATTGGGATAGTATCTATCTAAACTTGTGACTTTAGGACAGTTTTAATCTATTCTAAAGAAACGTGAACTAAATGAGCTCGGTAAATGTAACTGTTTTTGAACTTGCACACATTGACTTTGATTTTGTAACATTTGATTGTAAATATTGTTATTTGTGTTTTTGTTATTGTCTTGTATTTGTCTGAAACTGTATGTAATGCTGTCGTCTTGGCCAGGTTTAGCTTGGAAAATGAGGTTTTTCACCTGGTTAAATAAAGGATATAATAATAAAAAAATAATGAGGGAATAACACACACCTGGCCATGGAACAGCTGAGCAGCCTTTTGTCCCATTACTTTTGGTCCCTTAAAAAGTGGGAGGCACAAATACAAACTGTTGTAATTCCTACATCGTTCACCTGATTTCGATGTAAATACCCTCAAATTAATGCTAAAAGTCTGTAGTTAATGCACATCTTGTTCATTTCATCAAATCCATTGTGGTGGAGTACAGAGCCAAAAAGATTAGAATTTTATCAATGTCCCAATATTCATGGACCTGACTGGAGGTGTCCCTCGAGGTGTCCCTAATGAATTTAAGGCTAGAAATTAGATTGCAGCAAGATTTGAAACTGTTCTCTTTTGCGATAATTAATACAAATTTGGTTTGGATTAATTATATTTACAACCAACAAAGATTTATAAATTACACATGAAATGCTGTAACTGTTAATAAAACCTGAAAATTAGACAAAAGGCAAGGCAAGGCAATTTTATTTATATAGCACAATTCATACACTGGGGAACTCAAAGTGCTTTACAGGAATAAAAGACAATTTACAAGATTTAGATTAAGAAACATTAGAAAAATTAAAAAACATTTTAAAAGAAGAGTGCAGATAAAAAACACTTTAGGTTGTAGTGTAGGCGGAGCTAAAGAGGAAGGTTTTTAACCTCCCCTTGAACATTGTTAAAGTTGAGGCTGTTCCAGGTTTTTGCTGCATGAAACTTAAACGCTGCTTCACCTTGTTTAGTTCTAACTCTGGGCACGAGCAGAAGGCCTGTCCCAGATGTTCTCAGAGTCCGAGGAGGTTCAAGTAACTAGCATGTCAGAAATATATTCTGGTGCTAAACCATTTAGAGACTTGTAAACCAGAAGTGATGTTTTAAAGTCTATTCTCTGAGCAACAGGAAGCCAGTGCAGGGATTTTAAAACTGGCGTGATGTGGTTGTACTTCCTGGTTTTGGTTAGAACCCGAGCAGCCGCGTTCTGAATAAGCTGCAGCTGTCTTAACCCTCGTTTTGAGAGACCAGTGAGCAGGCCGTTACAGTAATCTAACCTGCTGGAGACAAAAGCATGGATAAGTTTTTCTAAGTCTGGTTGAGACATCATCCCTTTGACTCTGGAAATGTTTTTAAGGTGATAAAATGCAGATGATGTAATTGACTTAATGTGACTGTGGAAATTCAAGCCTGAGTCCATGATGACCCCTAGATTTCTAACCTGGTTTTTAGATTTTAGAAAAGGAGACACAAGGTGACTGCTGACACTTTCTCTTTGTTTCTGTGGCCCAAAGATGATTAGTTCAGTCTTGTCTCTGTTCAGTTGGAGAAAATTATTTTGCATCCACGTGTCAATCTGTTCGATGCAGTGACACAGTGAATGGATTGGTCCATTTTCACCTGCTGTGAGTGAAATGTAAATCTGAGTGTCATCTGCATAATTATGGTAGGATACGCCACAGCTGCGTATTAACTGGCCTAAAGGAAGCATGTAGAGATTGAATAATAGAGGTCCCAAGATAGACCCCTGTGGAACCCCACATGTCAGGGCCATTTGGTCTGATACACAGTTACCAACCGAAACAAAGTACTTCCTGTCTTCAAGATAGGACTGAAACCATTTAAGAGCAGTTCCAGTGATACCTATCCATTCCTCTAATCTTTGTGTCAGGATTTTATGGTCCACTGTATCAAACGCAGCACTCAAGTCCAACAGAACTAAGACAGAGACTTTGCCTGCGTCAGTGTTCAGACGGATGTCATTTGTGACTTTGATAAGTGCAGTCTCAGTCTGTGATGGGGCCTGAATCCTGACTGAAAAGGATCAAAGCAGTTGTTAAGTAATAGAAAGTCATTAAGTTGTTGATATACAACGTTTTCGATGACTTTCCCTAAAAATGGCAGGTTTGATATGGGCCGATAGTTGTTGAGCACTGTAGCATCAAGACTGCTCTTCTTTAGAAGAGGCTTAATGACAGCAGTTTTTAAGGCCCTTGGAAATGTTCCAGACTGTAAGGAATTATTGACTATATCAGTGAGTTGTGGTAACAAACTGCTTAGTACTGATTTTAGAAATCTAGTGGGTTAAACATCGAGGCAGCAGGTGGATGAACTCAGGCTGGAGACAGTTTTTTCAATTGTTCTGTCATTAATTTGTGTAAAATGTGTTAACCCAACCAAGTGTCTCCTAGGTGGCTGCAGTGTTGTTTTATGCTCTTTGGACTGTATCGCATGTTTAATGCCTTGAACCTTGTCGTTGAAAAACAATGCAAACTCATTTCATTTTGTGGTGGAAACTAATTCTGGAGGAAATGGAGCTGGAGGGTTTGTTAATCTGTTCACTGTAGCAAACAGGACACGCAGGTTGTTACTATTGTTGTTGATGATCTCTGAGAAGAATATTTCCCTTGCTTTTTGCAAAGTTTGACTGAAAACATACAAACTTTCTTTGTATATCTCCCAGTGGTTTATTTTGACAAAAAGTCCTGGAACAGCAGAGGCCCTCAGTGTCCTAATCACTGATAGTAGCCTTGATGCTAGTCAAGGCTTTTGGAGCTGGTCTGGGAGGAGGTGGAGGGGGTCTGACAGAGGTGACTCTAGGTAGTGGCCGAGGTGGAGAAGTGGTACTCCTGGGTGGTATTGGGGGTGATGTTTTTAGTGATGATGATAGAACCCGTGACCTGGCTAAGTTAGGTGTAAGGGGTCTCATCTTAATTCCAGATTTTACCAAACTTTCCAGGTGATCTGGAAATCCCATTGGTGAATCCGGGGATGGGACAGGTATGGTGAATTCAGAAGGTGTTGATGTTACTGGGGGGGTCCATGGTCCTATTGGGGGATTCCATTTCAGTGGTGGAGGTGTTGATGGTGGTACAGTCAGATGAGGATCCTTGGCTGGTGAGGCAGGAGTGCTTTTTTCATTCAGTGGCTGAGGACCCTTTCTCTGTTCAAGAAGGCGCCCAGAACCATTTAGGTGTCTGTTTATGTGTGGGCCCTTTCCTTTGAACAGGTTGTCACGTTGCCAAAACAAGTTGAATTTATCAATGAAGTGTACTCCTCTTGTCTCACAGGTCTTGGACAGCCATGTATTCAATGCAAGCAGCCGACTGAATTTATTTATCCTTCTGTCGATGTTTGGGAGTGGTCCACTGATAAAGGATTGCACTTCCAGGTTTTCAAGTTTATCTAAAAGCCTGGAGAAATCCTTTTTTAAAACTTCTGATTCCCCCTTCCTGGTGTCATCTGCACCAACGTGTAACATCAGCTGTTTACAGTGGTGGACAGTAACGAAGTAAATGTAATTCGTTACTGTACTTAAGTAGTTTTTTCCAGTATCTGTACTTTACTAAGTATTTCCATTCGGGGATACTTTTTACTTTAACTTTACTACATTTCAAAGTCAAATATCTTACTTTTTACTCAATTACATTTTGCAAAATTAGTCGTTCCTTGTGTTGCCATTAAAATTTTTTGTATTAGAAGACCTCAAAGACGCGTCTCAGTGGGAGTGTCAGGACCGGCTCAATAGAAGCCTCATTCTCTACACGCGAGCTGATAAACATGAAAATAGCAAATAAAAAATACACCTGTGATGAAGCTTTGGTATTAGTAATGGCTGACTCTGATTCTGAGGGAGAACATCTACCTTTTAGAGTCTTTTCAGCCGAGTGAAAGTGAGAATGAGCGAGAGTGAGTGCGAGTGTAACTTGCACAGCGGCGCCGCTGCTCGTGCCTTTCTCAGTGTCTCACATAAAGCACACGCTGTTTTTCCACATTTTGCCAAACATCAGTGAAAGAAACGGGAGGAAACTAGTCGCTCTGGCCGCGGTAGTGAAGGGGAGGTTGGGAAGGGAAGCCGTGAGCGCGTAGCACCTGCAGCTTTACCTTTAGCACCTGCTGCTTTACCTTTAGCACCTGCAGCTTTACCTTTAGCACCTGCTGCTTTACCTTTAGCACAGGTGATAGAAGCCGTGGCCGCGGTAGTGACAGGGAGTTTGGGAATAATGCAGCTTCTATTGACAGCTGTTTGGGACAAATACGTGTTGGTCATCCTGACACTTTACCCAGTCGAGGAGGGAGAGGCAGGGGTAAACATAGTCAGAGAGAATGAGCTAATCAAAGCAGCGATCTAAATAAAAGTGATGGCTGTGTGCTGTGTTTTATGAGAGGTCCCACACTCTAAAAAACTACTAACTATGCCACATGGATGGATAAGAAAAGATAAAGCAACTGCAACCACACACATACAGTACATGTGTATATTTCTCATAACTATTTGCATACGTTTTACTAGTTATGGTTTATTAGAAGTTGTAGTTATTCTTTATTTTGGTAATGTTGCTTTTACAAATTACTGTTATAAAAAATTTATTTCAGAAAAAGAAAAAAAAACTATTATAATATGTTCATTAGTGTGTATGTACTGTAAATAACATAACTGCCAATATATAATGTCATGGTATGCAAATTATATGCAAATTAGATGCTTAGAATTTATTTACTTACATACTTTGGGTCAGGTCTGACATTTTTCTAGTTTAGAGTAGGACTCTATCTCTTATCATTTTCAAACCACAGCCTTTTGAAATTTGGATCTCAAAAATCAGTATTTTTTTAAATAAACCCTGGCGCCTTAAGGGGGCAAGAGACTGACAAAAATTATATGGGCATTATAGCCAAAATAAATTATAGTACTTGGATACTTAAGTACATTTGAAGGCAAATACTTTTGTACTTTTACTCAAGTGAAAGTTAAAAGGGAGTACTTTTACTTTTACTGAAGTAATATTTTACCTAGTGTATCTGTACTTTAACTCAAGTACTTCGTCCACCACTGGCTGTTTAATCCCTGTGTGTTTGGACATGACTTGGGGGAGGAGTGCTGTTATATCAGTGACTGTAGCACTTGGAAAGCTGCATGTAGCAAATCTACCGTTATCTAAGTCTCGGACAGCACCGTCTCCAAGCAGCAAGATATCTCTGACCTTCACTTTTGGCATAGATTCTCTGTCACTGTTTGCCTGGTGCTTTTCCACAGATTCATGTCTCCTGTTTTTCATAGAATAAGCTTGATTTACTCCATGTTTTTCATTTACAGCAGAGTTTTCTGGTTCATTAATCTTTAGCTCAGTCAGTGGTTGGAATCTGTTTTTTAGCTGGATGTCTGGTGATGCTACATATGCTCTTGTGATGCCAGCATTCTTTTTTCTAATCCAGTGCTGCTTTGGCTGGGCACCAAGTTTATGCCAGGTGGCATCATTTTGTTTAAATCCCTTTGCTTTGCTCAGTTTTGGGAATGACACTGTATCATCCAAGTTTAAATTCACAGTCTTACCACATTGTGTGATCGGTATTGTCTCCTGAAGTCCTCTTTCAGATTCCAAAGCAAAAATCTTTGTTTGTAGCACACTGATTTCCTGTTGATATTTCCAGCAATTTTGGCAAAAAGAGTTTGTAGTAGTTGTTTTTACCCCAGACATGTTGAAAAATAGATACCAAGGCTCCAGTCGCTCGGCGAGTCCACCGTGTCGTTTAAAAAGTAAAAAATAAGTAGAAACATAAAAATCCAGTTAAAAGAAAGTAAAAAGTAATGTAAAAAAGTTGATCATACAATTTTTGGCTAAATGTGGAGTGTTGTGGGATGTGTCTCCAGTGTGTTTAGTTAGGAAAGCTCAGGGTGTGTGTGAATGACAGTGAGCGCATGCGCGGATCGAGAGAGGGTGCGCTCTCCCTTCCTAGGTGAGTTCCATGAGCAGCGGAGGAGTGTGTGTGAGAGGAAGGCGGTGATCAGTGTGCAGCTAGAAGTGTGTTGTATTCATGTGCAGCCAGCAAAACAAATAAAGCAGCAGAAACGGCGACCAGTCGGCTCATTGTTCTTATATGCCACCATCACACTAAACAGCGTGAAGTTTAGGGAGTTAACCCCGGGAGAAGAACTTCCGGCCCTGGAGAAGACGGATCTCCCCTGTATCTCCCAACCACGGTTAAGAGACAGAAACAGGAAAGGTTAACACTGGCGACCACGAAGGGACGGTTACGTTGTTAAGAGACTGGTAGGCAACGAAATAAAGGAACAATTTACTAAAGCTGAGTAACAGTGATGCAACTATAATAGCGGCGGTGCTAAGCTAACACAACATGGCAGCCGCTCGTTATCCCTTTGATGTTTACGGACGGGAAACGAACTACTCAAACCCGTTCATGTCACTAACCAATGTTGAGGCCAATAGTCATGATACTATGAAAGCCTATGAACATAAGACGGAGGGGGAACGCGAACATTATAACCCATTTACTTGTGATGAACGTTACACTAACCCATTTGCTAATGGAGAAGATCTGTTCGCGCGGTTCGATGGCCCCGCCTGTTTTTCACCTACAAATCCCTTTAGTAGAGGCAACAGTCAAAGCCACGGCTCCGCGGGAAAGCCGGACAGTCATATTTTCACATACTCCACTTCAGACATTCCAACAAAGGAGCAATATGAAGTCACAAATCCTTTTGCAAATATTCACATGGAAAGTTTTGTACATAGCACACCAGCTATATCCAAACCCAAAGCCTGTACGCTCCCCATGCCTTATTCTTTTACTGATCCAGACCTGACGGGAAAACATGGACATGCCCCATTGCACCAGCCCTGTCCCCCAACACGTAGGAACCACTTTGCACCCCATCCGCCTCCTCTGTCGGACAGTGATGAGGACTATAACCCCAAAGAGAGAGTCCCCACTCTGCGTCCTGGCCAGTACGACGGCAGCACTCCATGGAGAGAGTTTCTGCACCGGTTTGAGAGCTGCGCAGAGGCAAATCACTGGTCAGTTAAAACAATGGCCATTCAGCTGAAATTCTGCCTCACGGGAGCTGCGGGTGCCATTGTTCACAGAAACCCTCGTTCATCTCGATGGGACTACCGCCGCCTGCTGGAGGAACTAGAAACTGCTTTTGGCCCTTCTTCAGATCATGCAGCGGCTGTAGCAGTAGAGCTGAGACAAAGAGTGCGCAAAGCTGGTGAGTCACTTCATGTGTTCAGAGATGACATTTACGGAAAAGTAGCTATAGCTTATGGTGATTGGTCAGAGGCTGAACAAGACGCTATAGCTGTTGAAGTTTTTACAAATGGACTGGGGGATGCAGAGCTAGTCCAAAAACTGTTAGAAAAATGTCCAGCCACACTAGCCAAAGCTTATGAGATAGCCCATCGCCATGACACCACCAAGAGAGCTGCTTCCTATGTCACAAGCATCATGCGGCCAGTAGCTGGCAATTTAACTGAACGCAGACCCCGGGCCGCTGTTGTCAGAGAACGAGATGGCGATGAGACTGTGGTTACCGCCACTTCTGTAGTTAGCCCAGCACCCAGTCACTTTGACCCACACATACCGGCAAAAACATTGAAGCAGCACAAGAACTTTAAAAAAGGCGACATCCGCTGCTATAACTGTAGTGGTTGGGGTCACAAACAGAACCAATGCCCGTCTCCTCAAAGAAATACAAAGACTTTTCGTTCAAGCGCCGCCAAGGAAAGCCCGCTGACCACTGTATTCCACCTTAAAGGGCTGAGTCGGGAAATGAGCATTCACTTGCGCCTATTTGAGCTAGAGGTGTGTGCAGTCCTGGACAGTGGAGCGCGGAGGAGCGTGCTACCCCTTCACCATTACAACACCATCCACCAAGACGTGAGACCACCGCTTCAGCCATCCATTGTAGAGACTTTGCTCGGAGTGGGACCAGGGGACGTGCCAATGCTTGGTGAGGTCAAGATACCGGTCAGTATAAACAACCGTCAAGTCGAAGTGGACTTCCTTGTGGCAGACATAGAGGGCAATGAAGTGCTGCTCGGCCATCCTTTCCTCACTCAAGCTGAGGCTCGTCTTGATTTCGGTAAGCACCGCATGATTCTGTTTGGAGAGGAAGTACCCTACTTTCACCCAGAGTTTGTTCCAAAGTCACACGCTGTCAGAGTAGCCAGAACTATTGTGGTTGAAGCGGGACAGGAGTACCTAGTCAAGGGCAACGTGTACTTTGGCAGGGAAGCTCGAGGAGACATGATGTTCAGCCCCACCAAAGGGTTTGTGGAAAAGCACAAAATACTCGTTGCTAGAGCCCTAGTCAATGCACAGCCCACTAACACTATTCCATTACGCCTTTTCAACCCTGGTGATCAGGCTGTGACTGTTAAAGAAGGAGCCATTGCAGGCCTCTTACAAGGAGCCGAAGCCCTGTCTTCGTCCGGTGGCTCCACGGAGGCAGACTTTCCCGACGGGCCCCTTACAGTTCCCGAGCACCTCCAGGAGCTATATGCTCAGAGTTCCACTGATTTTAATGATAATGAAAAAGTTGAATTATCTAACTTGTTGTGTACCTATGAGAGTGTCTTTTCCAGGGGACCTGGTGATCTGGGCCGGACCAGCCTCGTCCAGCATGACATCATAACCCGGCCAGGACCTCCAGTGAAACAGCCTCCTCGCCGCATGGCTGGGGAGAAGCAGCGGAGTGCGGAGCAGCAGATTAGTGAGAGTCTCCAAAATGGCATCGCCTCACGCAGCCACAGCAGTTGGGCCTCACCGATTGTTATGGTGCGTAAAAAGGATGGGAACTATCGCCTTTGTATAGACTACAGAGCGCTCAACAACCACACCATCACGGACGCGTACCCGCTGCCCCGCATCCAAGACACTCTGGACACCCTCTCCAACGCCAAATGGTTCAGCACTCTGGATCTTACTTCGGGTTATTGGCAAGTGGAACTAACACCAAGAGCCCGCCGCGCAGCCGCCTTTTGCACCCGGAATGGATTATTTGAATGGAATGTTATGCCCTTCGGCTTATGTAATGCGCCGGCGACGTTCCAACGCCTTATGGACCGCGTTCTGGCCGGCATGCAGTGGGAGACCTGCCTCGTCTATCTGGACGACATCATTGTGCTGGCTAAGGATGTGCCTGAGATGCTGCAGCGACTGAGCCAAGTATTCCAGAGACTTAAACAGGCCAATCTTAAACTGAAACCGACCAAATGCTGCCTGTTCCGCTGTCAAGTTGCATATCTAGGTCATATTGTGTCTGAGCACGGTGTGGCCACCGACCCCAATAAAGTCAGCAAAGTGAAAGGTTGGCCTACTCCTACCTCAGTCCAAGACGTCAGACCTTTCATTGGCCTCGCCTCCTACTACCGCAGGTTTGTGAAAGACTTTGCCTCCATTGCAGAACCGCTACATGACCTGACCAAGAAAAATGCACACTTCCAGTGGCACGTTGAACACCAAGCCGCTTTCGACATGCTCAAGCATCGCCTCACCACAGCCCCGGTCTTGGGCTATCCACTGGACCATGGTGAAATGATCCTGGAAACCGATGCCAGCGACACGGGTATCGGCGCTGTCCTGTCGCAAATGCAGGGCGGCACAGAACGCGTGTTGGCATACGGTAGCCGTAAACTAGGAAAAGCTGAACAAAACTATTGCGCGACGAGGAGGGAACTACTAGCCATTGTCGATTTTACATCTCATTTTCGGCAGTACTTACTTGGGAGGTCCTTCCAGGTACGAACGGATCACAGCAGTCTGCGCTGGCTCACGCGAATGAAAGAACCGGAAGGTCAACTAGCCCGGTGGCTTGAGAAGCTAGCGGAGTACAAGTTCGAGATCATCCATCGCCCAGGTCGTTTACACATAAATGCTGACAGTCTCTCCCGCAGGCCCTGTCGTATGTCATGTCCTTGTAACCTGCAGGACCCTTATTCGCCGGGAAGAACCACAAGTCACAAAGCGATTCAGTGTGATCTGGACACGGACACCGGCTCCCTGCCATTGAGTCCGGTGGGGGTGAGCGCTGCCAGTATTACTAATGTTGACACTCTAACACAAGCAGAGATTGGCTATGTGACAGACACAAACGAGACCAGACTGTTTCTTGGATGGACTATAGAGGAGTTGCGCCAGGCTCAAGCTGCTGATACAGACATTGCACCCATCAAAGCTTGGTTGCAGGTAAACAGTGAGCGGCCCCCATGGGTCACAGTCTCTCCATGTAGCCCCGCCACCAAAACATACTGGAGTCAATGGAAAAGGCTGTACTTTAGAGACGGAGTACTGGTCTGCCGCTTTTACTGTTTAGACGACACACAGTACTACCCTCAAATTGTTCTTCCACGCAAAATGCAACCAGAGGTTATGCGCCAAATGCATGAAGGGCCAATAGGTGGACATTTTGGTTTTGAAAGGACTGTGGCCAGACTTAGAACCAGATACTACTGGCACCACATGAGGGAGGATGTGGCCCTCTGGTGCCAGACTTGTCCAAACTGTGCATGCAGAGCCAGACCCCGTAAGACGCCATAAGCGCCCATGGGAACGGTCAGGGTTGGAGCCCCCATGGAACGCATTGCACTGGACATCATGGGCCCACTTAATGAGACGAAACGTAAAAACAGTTATATTCTCGTAATACAGGAGTATTTCACAAAATGGACCGAAGCGTTCGCAATCTCGGATGAAAGGGCGGAGACAGTGGCAAATATTGTTGCAACTGAATGGGTGTGTCGCTTTGGAATGCCCCATTCCTTGCACAGCGATCAAGGACGTAATTTTGAATCCGCAGTATTCAAAGAAATGTGCCGTTTGTTCGGCATTGACAAAACCCACACTACACCATTCAGACCGCAGTCTGACGGCCAGGTTGAACGTTTTAACGCCACCCTTCAAAAGATTCTGGCGTCTACTGCAGAACGCTGTCACTGGGATTGGGACCTGATGATCCCATATGCAGTTATGGCCTACAGAGCAACCAAGCACAGTGCTACTGGTTTCACCCCTAACTTCCTGATGTTCGGTCGTGAAATAAGTGAACCAGTGGACCTAGTGGCTGGTTTGCCCCCAGACTCTGACCATACATCTTCAGTCCCTGAGTATGTGCAACAAATGCGTGAGCGGCTGGAATTAGCTCACAATATCACCAGAGAAGCCCTGGGTGAGTCAGTTCAGCGTGCAAAAAGACAATATGACAAAAACGCTTGCCACACACAGTACAAAGTTGGCGATGCCGTGTGGTACCTCGTCAAGGGAACACGACATGTCAAAAACAAGGTTAAAAAGTTCCTTCCTTCCTACGAAGGACCTTACTTGTTATGGGACAGTTAGACGATCTGGTCTATCGGATCCAAAAGGGCCCCAGAGCTAAGGTGAAAGTGGTCCACCATGATCAACTTAAAAGCTACCGCAGCCGTGAGCCCCTGGATAATGCTTGGGTCCTGGACCAAGTCCAGAGATGGACACCTTCTGAGATCCCGCCACCCACTGTAGACGAGCACCCAGTAGACCAGGAGGATTTCAGCTTACACAGCCTCTACTCTCCTGGCCCTAGTAACTTCCGGCCGTCCACTCCACCTGCTCTTAATTCTCCTCCAATGGGGTCTCTTCCATCCACTCCTTCCCATGTGATACTTGACCATGGTGGGGGTGCGGTGGGAGAACCCCGCTACCAGGCTCCGTGCCAACCTCGGCCTCAACGCCAGCGCCGCAGACCGGTCCGGTACGGAGACTGGGTCACTGAGTGAGTCAATTATGACAAATTATACTGCACCAGAGACGTTGCAGTTACATTTTGGACTATAATTCAGTTGTTCTATACGTTTCTAAAAAAAAAAAAAAAAAAAAGTGTTTCTTTTCAGACTGGCATGTTATTGCACCCAATGTATGTTCTGATCATCTCCACTGGTTACCGAAGGGTAGGGTTTAAAAAGAACAGGGAGGTACTCTTATGTTTTATTAGAAACCTTTGGGCTCTATTATTATGTTAATTTCTGTGTCACAATTGAATGAGCTGTAGAACTGTTAGCACGGCGTAGACACTTGTTAAATTGGTATAACCTGCCTATTTGGATTTACGTATTATTTGGAACACAGCTATCTCTTCACCTTTTAGGCCAACCGATATTGAGATTGTGTTTCATAAGTATATTTAAATGGAATGGAATTAGTGTTAATTGCCAGTCCATGGTGGGGGTAGTGTTGTGGGATGTGTCTCCAGTGTGTTTAGTTAGGAAAGCTCAGGGTGTGTGTGAATGACAGTGAGCGCATGCGCGGATCGAGAGAGGGTGCGCTCTCCCTTCCCTAGGTGAGTTCCCGCGGAGCAGCGGAGGAGTGTGTGTGAGAGGAAGGCGGTGATCAGTGTGCAGCTAGAAGTGTGTTGTATTCATGTGCAGCCAGCAAAACAAATAAAGCAGCAGAAACGGCGACCAGTCGGCTCATTGTTCTTATATGCCACCATCACACTAAACAGCGTGAAGTTTAGGGAGTTAACCCCGGGAGAAGAACTTCCGGCCCTGGAGAAGACGGATCTCCCCTGTATCTCCCAACCACGGTTAAGAGACAGAAACAGGAAAGGTTAACATGGAGATAACTAAAAAGAAAAGTAAAGCTGACAAAACTAGTCCAATGACAGAACAAAATAGCATGCTTTTATCTGAAAGGGCTGGGGTCTGCAAAATGATTTTATCCAAAACAACACAGGTCTAGATAATAGCATAATTAAAGCCTTTAAGAAAAGATTTCACGCTCTCCCAGATGAGTATTCTGAAGTAGAGGACTTGACAAAATGTTTGGGAAATTGACTGGGATTTTAAAAAACTGTGTTTTTATACACGTATACCTGTTGTTGCACTTCCATGTCTGATAACTTTTATTTGTTGTTGTATTCCATGTATCCGGAGCTTGATGGTAAGATTGGGGGGATATTCATGATATAAACTGTATGCTGTCTCCATCATCTCTCTAATTAATCTGAACTAAAAATTATTTTAACACTCTGGTAGAGTGCATGTGTATCATGACTGATGGAGGAGATATTTAACAATGCACATGCTCAGTAATGACTTTAACCCTACTAATAACAATGCGTCAAGCTTAAAATTATTATTTTCATTTAAAGTAAAGAGCTGTCGTTACGCTTGGCGTTAATGTCTGCAGTCATTGCGTCCAATCAGTGTTGCCAACTTAGCGACTTTGTCGCTATATTTAGCGAGTTTTCAGACCCCTCTAGCGACAAATTTTCAAAAAAGCGACTAGCGACAAATCTAGCGACTTTTTCTGGAGTTATTGCAGACTTTTGGAGACTTTCTGAAGTGAAAGCACACATCGTTCTTACTCTAATCAATGAGCAGCGAGTGCTGCCACGGGCCCCACCCCCATCCCAAAGCACTCATAGTCGGCCCAGTCCTCGCGCAGCAGCCCCTCCCAGCTGCAGTCAGAGCAGGAGTTGTTCACCCCTCCACGTCCAGACTGCAAATGAATCGCGCATGTGCGGCAACTTGGCAAGCCGCCGGTGGTGGATCCCGCCCAGGCTTACATTCAGCACTCGAAAATGTAAAATGTTCTTTGTCATAAAAAAATAAAAATAAAAAAGAAATTACGGTTAAAAATGTTAATACTTTACTGTGACATGTTGTAGGCTCCTAAGTGGACCATAAGTATAAAAAAAATAAATAAATAAATAAAAATTTAAAAGAAACTCCGCCGGAGTGTCTCTTTTAGGTCACTTTTGCCGGTCCCAAACCCGGATAAAGGAGGAGGGTTGAAATTGTGAAGTAATAAACAAAAACAAGAGTTGACAGAAAGTTTCATTTTAAATTTAAAGAATTTAGTTTGACCGTTTTGGTTTTCATTGTTCTCGTGTGTTTATCACTTAATTGAAATGAGAAATGAGAAGAGCTTTATTGGGACAGTTGGCTATATCATAATAAAATACAGTAAAAGAGACCATGTGAGCACAAATTTGTCAAGAAAGCACGTTAGGCAGGGAGAACGCAAGAAAGTATGCAATTTAGTATGATGACGCGATGACGTAATGACGTCACGAATATGCTAATTTACGCATGACGTCATCTAGCGACATTTAGCGGCTTTTTGGCCAGGCTTTAGCTACTTTCCTTTGAAAAGAGTTGGCAAGTTGCCAACAGGCAACACTGCGTCCAATAGATGAGAGCAACAAGCAGGGCAGAGCGCAGGCGCAGTTGGAGCGTGCAGGGGCAGGGATGAACCTGAGCAGATCACTGTCGCCGGAGCATCAGTAGTGGCTGCAGCCGCTAGCTGCATGGGACTAAGGTGGCATTGACTAAGCACAACAGCCCGCAGACCCTGAGCCGAAAAACAGTCATGACCGAGCCCAACGCAGACCTCGGTGAGTAACGAACCTGAGCGGGCCTGGGCTTTCAGGCAGAAGCCATTTTAAAAGAGCTTTACTGTATAAGCTCTGCATCCTCAGTCTTCTGTTTCCAGTGATGTGAGCTAATGCCTGGTACACTCATGCGCGCTCCATGTGTACTCTGTGGGAGTTCCCAGGGGGCAGTGAGACATGGGGTCCAGGTAAAGACCCGGGGCTACATCTTGTCGTCACATGTTGTTAATGAGTCTAATAACCTTCACCTGACTCGACTTAGCAGGGATTAGCAGAGCTGATTACTAGAGTGGAGCTCCACAGCCTTGACCAACTACTATTACTTTAACACACTGTTATGGTAATTTACAATTTCCTGTAGTTAAGAATGACTGTTTACTCCCAGTCAGTCCTGCTCATGTCATGTCCTTCATGCTAATCCAAACATAGACATAACTAGACATAGACAAAACCTGCCACGAACTTAAACCTGGGGGGTTTAAGTCTGTGGCAGGTTTTGTCTATGTCTAGTTAGACCCGAGCCGGTGATGACCGGGAGGGCCTATTGTTTTTGCTCGGATTATTTTTTATTTATTTATTTATTTTTTTCTGCAAAATGATCCTAAATTTGACCCAGTGAACAGGCCCCTCCAGAGCCAAGGCTAGAGTCTTAGAAAACTCCTCAGAATCCTTTGGAACTTGTAACCTTGTACTTTTAGACAAGTTATATTTGCATTTTGCCTTTTTAAACAGGGGGGTGCAGCAATTCCTGAGTCATCTAAAATCTCCAGCCAGTACTTTGTTTTTCTCGCCTTAGCCCAAGCATAATCTATTATTTTTAAAGGTTCAGACAGCTCCCAGGAAAACCAGGGATTGTGGAGACCTTTAACTCTAAATTACAAGGTGGTGTAGCAGGCCCCAGCAGTAGCACAGGCCCGGTTATTTGACATTACCGTGAAGTTTACGCTTTAAAGCACGAAATGCAATCCTCCGAGTGCATGTGTCCCATGTCTCAAGGGAGGCGAGGGCCTTTATCGCCGCTATGGCTTTAATTAGGCCCGAGCCGGTGATGACCGGGAGGGCCTATTGTTTTTGCTCGGATTTTTTTTTTTTTTTTTTGTTCTCTTTCTTTTTCTGCAAAATTATCCTAAATTTGACCCAGTAAACGTGCAACTCAAAGTCATTTTTATAAAAATGACTCAGTGGCGACCCCTACAAAAGTCAAAATACATTGGACCTATGGAAAGTGAAAGTAACTTTTTTGCTACGTAGAAAAATGAAACTTGGTACATCCATAGGACACCTCAGGGCAAACAGAAAAGTCAATGACAGCCACACCCTAAACTCAACAGGAAGTCCGCCATGTGGGGTGAAACGCGGCCACTAAAATCGCACTTTGCGCAGAAAGATGCAAATCATTGTGTTTTATTCTAAATGGCCCCAAATTTGGTGAGTATCATCTAGACACGTGTGCCAACCAAAGTTGTGACTTTGTTGTTGATATCTTATCGGGTATGGGTGTGGCAAGCCTGTAACGAGGTGGCCATTTTTGTGAAAATAAAATGTCTCTTAACTCTCAAACGCCTTCTCGGATCGAGTTGGACCCAAAAAGGCGTTTGTGCACATTCATGACCTGAACAAAAAAATATGTAAATAAAAGGGTTATCTTTAGAAATGGCTCTCCAGCGCCCCCTACAAACTTATAATGGGACCCAAGAATTTAGTTTGTCATAGAGACATGAAATTTGGTACACACATCTCTTATGTCATGACGAGCATAAAAGCCAATGACAACCACCCCCTATCTATAAATGTGTTGCCATAGCAACGTCCCAAATATGTGGAAAAAGTCAATGGGAAGTGAAAATTTTACTTTGTCGTAGGCAAATGAAACTTGGTACACACATCCACCATGGGCTTATGAACAAAAAAGCCAATGGGGACCACACCCTATCACACACGGGAAGGCGGCCATTTTGAATTGAAAATGTGAACCGACTTAAAATACACCTCTTTTTTAAAAGAACACAGAAAATAGCTGCTTCATTCCACAGACACCAAACTTGGGCAAAATGAGCTAAACACATGTATGTAAAATAGACAATCGTTTTTCTTGTCGTTTTTGCTCGAGGTATATTTTATTTTATTATAATTTGGTATATATTTTTTTATTATAATTTTTCTGCAAAATGATCCTCAATTTGACCCAGTAAACGTGCAACTAAAAGTCATTTTTATTGGTCCCAGACTTCAAGCCTGGCAAAAATGTATGTATTTGAAGTCCCTGAAAAAAAAATAGGAAAAATGACTCAGTGGCGACCCCTAGAAAAGTCAAAATAATTGGTTCTATGGAAAATGAAAGTAAATTTTTCCAATGTAGAAATACAAAACTTGGTACATCCATAGGACACCTTAGGGCAAACAGAAAAGTTTATTACAGCCATACCGTAAACTCAACAGAAAATCTATGTTGGGTGGAATACATGACCACCTAAATCGTACACTTTGTGCTAAAGGGTTTTCATCTAAACAGCTCCAAATTTGCTTTAAAGCACGACATGCAATCCTCCGAATATATGTGTCCCCGCGGTCTCAAGGGAGGCGAGGGCCTTTATCGCCGCTTGCGGCTTTAATTTTTTATTATAATTCGGTATATATTTAGGCCCGAGCCGGTGATGGCCGGGAGGGCCTATTGTTTTTGCTCGGATTTATTATTTAGGCCCGAGCCGGTGATGGCCGGGAGGGCCTATTGTTTTTGCTCGGATTTTTTTTTTTTTTTTTATCTTTCTTGTCGACCTATGATCCTAAATTTGACCCAGTAAACATGCACGAAAAGTCATTATATTGGTCCCAGACTTCAAGCTCGGCGAAAAATTTATGTATTTGAAGTCGCCGAAAAAAAAAATACGAAAAATGACTCAGTGGCGACCCCTACAAAATCAAAATACATTGGGCCTATGGAAAGTGAAAGTAACTTTTTTCCAACGTAGAAAAATGAAACTTGGTATATCCATAGGACACCTCAGGGCAAACAGAAAAGTCAATGACAGTCACACCCTAAACTTAACAGGAAGTCCGCCATGTGGGGTGAAACGCGCGCCACTAAAATCGCACTTTGCGCAGAAAGATGCAAATCATTGTGTTTTAATCTAAATGGCCCCAAATTTGGTGAGTATCATCTAGACACGTGTGCCAACCAAAGTTGTGACTTTGTTGTTGATATCTTATCGGGTATGGGTGTGGCAAGCCTGTAACGAGGTGGCCATTTTTGTGAAAATAAAACGTCTCTTAACTCTCAAACGGCTTCTCGGATCGAGTTGGACCCAAAAAGGCGTTTGTGCACATTCATGACCTGAACAAAAAATATGTAAATAAAAGGGTTATCTTTAGAAATGGCTCTCCAGCGCCCCTACAAACTTATAATGGACCCAAGAATTTAGTTTGTCATAGAGACATAAAATTTTGTACACACATCTCTTATGTCATGACGAGCATAAAAGCCAATGACAACCACCCCTATCTATAAATGTGTTGCCATAGCAACGCCCCAAAAATGTGAAAAAGTCAATGGGAAGTGAAATTTTTAGTTTGTTGTAGGCAAATGAAACTTGGTACACACATCCAGCATGGGCTTATGAACAAAAAAGCCAATGGGGACCACACCCTATCACACACGGGAAGGCGGCCATTTTGAATTGAAAATGTGAACCGACTTAAAATACACCTCTTTTTTAAAAGAACACAGAAAATAGCTGCTTCATTCCACAGACACCAAACTTGGGCAAAATGAGCTAAACACATGTATGTAAATGAGACAAGTGTTTTTCTAGACTTTTTTGCTCGAGTTATATTTTATTTTATTATAATTTGGTATATTTTTTTTAATTATAATTTTTCTGCAAAATGATCCTCAATTTGACCCAGTAAACGTGCAACTAAAAGTCATTTTTATTGGTCCCAGACTTCAAGCTCGGCGAAAAATTTATGTATTTGAAGTCGCCGAAAAAAAAATATGAAAAATGACTCAGTGGCGACCCCTACAAAAGTCAAAATACATTGGGCCTATGGAAAGTGAAAGTAACTTTTTCCAACGTAGAAAAATGAAACTTGGTACATCCATAGGACACCTCAGGGCGAACAGAAAAATGTATTACAGCCATATCGTAAACTCAACAGGAAATCTACTATGTTGGGTGTATGCGTGACCACCTAAATCGCACCCCTTGTGTCTAAAGGCTTTTCATCTAAACAGCTCCAAATTTGTTGAGTGTCATCTAGACACGTGTGCCAAAAAAGTTATCAATTCGTTTTTTGATACTTTTGTGGCTGTGGTCGTAATGAGTCTGTGAAGAGGCAGCCATTTCTTTGGGAAATAAATGCCATTTCCCAATTGCCAGGATCCTTCCTTTAGAGGAGGCCCCTCCAGAGCCACGGCTAGAGTCTTAGAAAACTCCTGAGAATCCTTTGGAACTTGTAAACTTGTACTTTTAGACAAGTAATATTTACATTTTGCCTTTTTAAACAGGGGGGTGCAGCGATTCCTGAGTCATCTCAAATCTCCAGCCAGTACTTTGTTTTTCTCGCCTTAGCCCAAGCATAATCTATTATTTTCAAAGGTTCAGACATCTCCCAGGAAAACCAGGGATTGTGGAGACCTTTAACTCTAAATTACAAGGTGGTGTAGCAGGCCCCGGCAGTAGCACAGGCCCGGTTATTTGACATTACCGTGAAGTTTACGCTTTAAAGCACGAAATGCAATCCTCCGAGTGCATGTGTCCCCGCGGTCTCAAGGGAGGCGAGGGCCTTTATCGCCGCTTGCGGCTTTAATTATGTTTATGTTTGTAGGAGGACTTTATCATGCTGTAAAGTCCTCCTACAACCTTTACAGCATGATATAAAAGCTCATGTATCGTTTACTTTTTCAAGCAAACCCTATCCTGTTCCATTGTTACATGTGTGTGTTCTTGCAAGAATTAAACCTGACCATTTATTCTAAATTGTATGCTGTCTCTCTCATTAATCTGAACTAAAAGTTCTTATAACACACACGCTCAGCTGATACTCCACTACAGCCACACTCTCAGCGGATATTGTAACTCAAAGTAGTCCTTGTCAGTGGGTTTATATCTCTGAGACCTTTGATGTCTTGTGTGTAAATTTCAGACTTGCTGAGTGATGCGCTCAAGGCCATCAGTGTGAGCACAGAGCTGATCGAGGAGGAGCTCAAGCCTCACCTGGACACACTTCTGCAAACCCTGCTGGACAAGAGTAAGTACAATGGTCTAAACCCAGTTCCACTGACCATGAATAAACTATATACATAACCAAATCCAGTTATCAGAATACATTCTACATAATTATAATTAACATTTTACTGGAGTGTACATAAGACAGTAGAATGCTGATAATAGTTCATGACTAATTCAACAAATACAGTAATGTCATTTTTGAGCCTGTAGTTTGTGTTTCTCCAGAGAAAGATGCTGCTGTTGAGATCACAAGGAGTGGGATACTGCCCACTCTGGCCCAGGCGCTAAGGACCCACAGCAACCTATGTTGCCAAGTGGCTCTGGTCGTGGCTGAAATGGCCCGCGAAGGTATGTCACTGCTATTTCAAAATATGATATATGTAACATATTAGGCACAAAATAAGGACAGACACAAAGTATATGTATGTATATGTGGCAGCCTGAAGACCGAGCAGAGATGTTTTAGATGCTTAATGCTGCCTTCACACCAAACGCGAATTGCGCAAATAAATCGCGATATTTGCGTATAATTTGCGTATAATCGCGTAGTTGAACGCTTGAACATTTTGAGTTTACTTGCTTCATTCGCGTGTGAAATTCACTCAACAACAGACGTGAATCTGCGTCATGCGAGGGGCTTCTGCCAGGCGGGTTGTCTTGTTGAAGAATGGTTGAGATGGATTTTGTCGAGAAAGTAGCAGTGCTCTGTTTACTTTGGAGGACTGAAAAACGGCGTGAACCCGTTCGGCCCTGTGCGGGGGTCCATTGGAGGCTTCAGAGGCGGACCCAGCTCCGTGAGTTTCACAAACTTTTCCAGGAGCTGCACCTGGATGACGCCCGCTTTCAGCGGTACTTCCCACTGACCCGGCCCCAGTTCGATGACCTGTTGTCGATGCCAGGATTTCCCGCAGGACACCAACTACTGACACTCTATTCAAGTCTGTCAATCTGTCTCCAGTCAATATTTGGTGTAAATATGAGTAATTAATATGTGGACAACTACAGTCTTCTGAACAGTTATCAGTACAGTCAATATAGTATTTTGTCTATAAATTGTATTTATTACATTGTGTTGTTTCTCTTATTTGTATTTATTTCTTTAATAAATGGAGCCTGCCTCCAAAAGGAATCTCTGACTCAGGGTTTGTTTCTCATTAATACAACACTGGTCCAATCATCAACTGTTTTCTTACTGTACTTTTGTAGATGTGTTTACAATTATAAAAATTAACAAATGTTTACCATAAGTAATGTATATATGTGTGTGTGTGTGTGTGTGTGTGTGTGTG